>JAVSBU010347567.1:0-10244 GCA_033118015.1 Loricariichthys derbyi | reverse complement strand
AACAGGCAAGCCTCGACATTCCAGCCACCTTTTAAGCTGAACTATGCTGTAGTCCGTGATCGTTTCATGCAGAAATGCCGCTCCTGGAATATGTTTTCACAGAGAGTGATGAAATTTGCGTATAGCAGTAGCCATGCTGAAGCGTTTGTTCGAAATTTCCGCGTCTGTCGTGATGTTATTCGGACTCACCGCTATTGATTATGCTAAAGTGGCCCGAGTGTACAAATGTGTACGCTCTAAAATGGTGCCCTGTCTATGGTTGTTCCTGCCTAGCTTTCACCTAGACATTGGATCTCCCTTGACCCTGTCCAGGATTAAGTGGCTGTGAATTGAAAGAATTCAGGCCTTACAGAGTCTAGGCATTATATTCCTAACAATGCAATACGTTTTGTCTTTTCATACAGAAAAAACGCAAAGAAATTCCTTGCTATTGGGAGAATCAGCCTGGCGGCTGCCAAAAGCCTCATTGTGCTTTTCATCATGAGAAGCCACGCATGATTGATGGGGTTTATGTTCCTCCAAATCAAGGTATAACACCAATGTTATGTTTAATCACACAAGACTCTGCAAATAATTAACAAGCTCAGCACAATTGTATTACGAGTAGTTTAATTTTACTCTTTACTGTGCAGTGACAGCTGTAAGAACCGAGAAAGAGGAGGAATCACCAAAGGAGGACCAAGTTCCCGCCACAGTTTCAAATGCTGCCAACCCACAACTCCGAGGGGTCATTAAGGCAGAGACTCAAGAGAATGTTCCAAGCCCAACACATCCACCAGTGGTCATTAATCCTGTGGACGATGAGGATGATGATGACGGTGATCAGTGATTTCTTGAATGTTATATGCACTCACAATAGCAGCTAGAAATCCATAATATTTTATCTATTGCGATTTGTTTTTAGATCAGTTTTCCGAAGAGGGAGATGAAGCTTCCAGTGTTTCTTCGAGAAAACTGCTCAGCTCTGGTAAAGGTAGTGAGACCATCTTCTCTCTGAGAATCATTTGCATTTGTATACTTTTTTTTCTTGTTTGAACCAACATGTCTCTTACAGATGATTCGCTTAATTTTGGGATCAAAACCTTGGAGGAGATCAGGTTGGCAAAGGCTTTGAAAGCTAGTCTTAAAGAAACTGGTAAATATTGTTCTTATGTATGCAGTTTAGAAATTGTACTGTTTGTAATACATTTCCATATTAATTGCTTGTATATTTGTTTGATTATTTGTGTACATTATCTTTAGGCCATTCTGTAAAGCAGTGCAGCAATGGAACTAGCACCGAGATTCGATCATTTAAACGACCCACATTCTTTAAAAACAGTGGTATGCCATGCAATATCTGACTTAGCCTTTTAGGAAACTTATATGGTTTTACATCTTCTGTAGTTGACTTGTGTTCATCCCTTCCATTACAGAGCCTTCTGCTATTGAGGACTCCGGAAAAAAGAAAGTTAGTGACAGACTTTGGAAAAGATTTGATGATGGTAAATAGCCTAATGACAAATGGCAAAACATGCACCAATACCAGTATCGGTATATGAGATACAGTACTCATGCACTCATATAATTATGCTGATAAAACAAAAGCCAATACCTAAAGTTAAGTGTCAATTGATAACCTTTATATTATTACTAAAGAATGTGGAGCGTTTGCTCAAAAATGAAGCACAGCACTGCCCGGACAGTCTATGGGGTGCACATAGGAGAAGCTTTATGTTCAGGTGCTGCTTTAACTCATATAAACAACAGAGATGGAAAAAGCTATTGTAGCACTTACAGCCAACTCAGAAAGAGCAGCGAGGTAAAATAAAAACTCTATACCAACTTATTGACAGCAATTTGCTTCTGTATTCAGTTGTTATGAAGCAGAGCTTTCACATTTTGCAGCCGCGATCCAGGGCTTGGTCTCAAAGATATTTCATGCTAACCATACACTCTGAAAATACTTTTAAGGGTGTATTCACACCTGCACTGTTTGGTCCACTTTAAACGGACCAGAGTTCGTTTCCCATGCTGATCTGGACCTTTTGTGCAGGTGTGAATACAAACCAGCGAACCTTGATCCGGACCAGACAACCGGACCGAGACCCACTTTTTGAGGTGGTCTCAGTCCACTTTCAAGCGGACTCTGGTGTGGTTCGCTTCTGGTGTGAATAAAAACGGTCTCGGTCCAAACCAAATCCAGGAAATATACACCTTTTTGGGCTGAACGAGGTGCCATATCTATAATAATAAACCCACAAAGTATTGACTATTGCTACAGGCTACGCTACGGAATACTGAGTGATACCTGATCTGCTGTCTTTTGGAGCATAGCACTGCAGTCTGTATGTGGTCGGCCAGTGCACGAAGTACGCCGTATTCTTCCCCTTACAGCTCGTACTCTGTGACGCTTTTCCAAAATTACAAATGGATGTCACGAAACCTGCGCTGGATTAGTTGCTCTAGATTATCCCCGATCTTTTTCGGGGATTTAGGAAAAATAGTGTTAACAGGACAAACACTGAAAAAAGTAGCGCAGCACGCATGGCTTGTTTTTCTTTCTGTTCTCTGTCCCGACTATGGTTGGATTTACCCATCAAAATAGGGACTTAGAAGCACTTTTTTGCGGGGGGGTTTAAGTGGATTCTCACTGTGGGAGGTTCTGGTCCCTAACCCCTGTGATTACGGGTGAGTTTTACTGTACAGTAAATAATATTATATTAAATATCTAGAAATAAATGTAGCAAATAAATTTTCCGTTATTTGGTCAGCTAGCTATAAAAATATTTATCAGTGCTATCCAGATAAATATGGAATTTCTTGTTTGGTGCTGTTTTAAGTCATTAATAGAACTGTAGTGTTGTTATACTCATATTGCGACATAGTATCTGCAAGTACCCAAATGTCAGTACTTGTACTTGGTATGTCAAAAAGTGGTATCTGTGCATCCCTAGTAAAAGATCAGGTTGCTTTAAAGGTGACATGTGCTTTTCTAACAAACACTTACTTTGTGTAGACATTATTGTAGAAGGTGGCCTTAAGCTGCGAGGGACTCTTGCTATGCGCCTTGGTGGATTTGTTGACTCGCCTGAAAGCAAAACCGATATGGCTGTTCAGAAAGGTACAGTAAACTCTGAAATATCCATGGTTAAAATATTTGTAGGGGATCTGTATAATGAACCTGCTAATATGCCTCTCGTTTAGCTCTGAGACCAGTGCGTGAAAGACTCGGAATAATACCTGATCTTCCTGCACCCAAGTCACCAAACATTGAAACAAAGCCTTCTGGGGAAATCCGGATCAAAAGTCTTGAGGAGATTCGTCAAGAAAAGGCTGCCAAGACTCAAATACCTTTTAAAGGTCCCAGAACTGTCACAGAGGTGCCAGAAAAGACATTAAGCACCACTAAAAGAGGAAGCAAGTCTGTTTCTGGATGTCATGTAAAGACCTTCTCTGAGCTTCTGCATGAGAAAAAGAAGCTTAAGGAAGAGAACTTGGTCTCTCAGGAAGGTAATTCCAATGCTGAGACAAAGAGCTCTCCAAATGCCAGAGCTGTCAATGTGTCATCCGAAGGTGAAATAAGGGTAAAGACCCTCGAAGAGATTCGTAAGGAAAAAGCTGCAAGAATGCAAGCACAGTCAGAGCAGAGCACAAGTGATGCATCTAGTGCATGTGATGGAGCACAGAAAAGACAAATTCTTCGTGTTGCCAAGAATAATGGTAAGTTTGGTGTATTTGTTCCCCTCTTTAAGGCATCTTTATTATGGAACAATGTTCATGTTCTGATAGTTGTTTAAATGCACCATTATTCTTATTGTTGCAGAAACTGCCAATTCTCAAAGAAATATACAGGATTCTGAGAAGAAAGTAGATAGCAGTAAAGAGGTAAAGCTTATTTTACTTGTCTTATTTAGTACACAAAGTATGTTTAAAAATAATCTAGTAGTAATGATTATTTTTTGTATTGTAGTCTCTTGTAGCGAGCGGACAGAGTGACGTCTCTACTCCAGCTGTAACAGTGAAGAGCTTTGAGGAGATCATGAGGGAGAAAAGACTCCGTAAGCAGCAGGAGGAACAGGCTGCCCAAAAGCCAATCCCAACACCTTTTGAAGAGAAAAATCTTACTGTCAAACCAGAAATACTCTCTCTTGAACCAGCTGCACTGAATGCTGAATCCACAAACAAAGGACAGACATCCATACGACAGCGCCTCAGTCTCAAAAACAGGTCCCCGTTTCCTCTCTCCTCTGCAAAGTCGCAGATGAAGACTGACGTAGTAGAGGCCAAAGACATTGCCACAAATCCCAAGAAGTTAAAGTTTGCCTCATCGGTGACGCTACAAGAGGGGGAACCAAAGCCAGAGAGCATTCAAACAGTCACCAAGACATCCCCAGGCCTAATTGCAGAAATAAAAGGTACAGTATATAGTTTGTTGCCAAATTTTGTTGAAAGACTACCATTTACGTACAGGCAGTTCTCCAGCTGTGATGTGTGACAGTGTGTGATTATGTACACTTTTTAGTGAGACCCAAGCTGAATGTTAAGCCATCAGTAATGAAACCAGCTATTCTGGTGTCCACTGGCCAGAAGAGAAAAGTTACAGGTAGTCAGTGTTCTGCGGTTGCTGCGGTGAAGCCTCTCACAGCTGTCCCTCCACCTGAAGCTGAACCTCACTGCAAACGCATAGCAACCGGCAGTACAGAAGTTGGAATCAGTGTTCAACAAGTATCAGCTGCTGAGCAGAGCACCAGTCTTGCTATCAAAAATAGGACGCCAGCAGTTGAGCCTCAGTCTGACCCACAAAGGTAAGAGCTTTGACATCTGGCTTGTTTAAATTAGTGTTTAGAGATACTGTATGTAAAAAGATGCATAATGATAATGCACTGATAATGAGTACCTCACTTCATCAGTCCTCTTTATTTACAAACCCATTTATTTATTAACCCAAATCATAAAAACTTGGGCCAATATGGAAAATGTGTTCCCTAGTGGGGAAAAAGTGTTCATTGCTTTGACTTTTATTTCACTGATGACGACATGAAGTAAAGATGCACCAATTGCAATTTTCTTAGCTGATTCAGATTGCTAAAAAAAATTGTGTGTGTGTGATCCGCTGATTCAGATTTTCTTTTGGTCTAAGAAACATAAATTACATCTTAGAGAAACATTTAACTTTTTTTTTTTAATGAAAACTTTTATTGCTAAATGAAGATAGCAGATGTTGATGGCTCTGTGCTCTAATTAGCTTTATTTTAACCTCTTTGCCTTTGTTAGTTTTGTCAGATTCCACATATTCAGTGATACTATTTTAAAAGACTTGTTAAATCCGTTGAACGTGGGGGCATCTGAAACTCTTTTTAAGCCAGTCAGACAGGTTTATTAACACATTAATATTTTTCATAAGTGTTATGGCCACACACACCCATTTTCAGCCATCTACATGCAACCATTTGTTAAAAATTCAAAACTTTACACGTTGTCACCCACAATTGTTCACAAATGCAACCGTGTCTCGCCAACAATATAGCCTTGTAAACACACTTAGGATGTAAAATAACTTTGGATTTTGTTTTAGAAAAATCACTTGCCTTCAAATAAACAGCATGGCAATGTTGAACAGCAGATACAATGTCAAAGTCCTTTTTTCCTCTCATATTCCCTCTGGTGTTTGCTCAATATGTAAACTTATAATATTGGTTTATAAATATTCTCCACATGGTATTAAGAGTGGTTTTTGTACATGATGGCAGCTAAGGATGTCCTTATTTAAATTTCTTACAGATAATTGGCTAAAAACACCGGGTTTTCTTTCCTTAAGGTTTTATCTGACCTATGGTGTGAGTTCTGAGTGATGACGCTGGTTGGGGGATGTACTTACAAAACAGTTCACAGCTTCGATTGGAAGTCCCGGAATTGATTGACACCATTTCCAGCAAATAGCAGGCAGTCTAAGATAAAACTTGACATACGACACGGTGGCTATTGGATGGTTTGGAGTCCAAACCATGATGAATAAGCCGTGCGTTCGTAATTTTGATTGCTTTATGGCTCAGAATGACGGAATCGTAAACCAATGGGCCTTTGATTAGAAGTATTTTGTAATAAGTGATTTGGGGTTTTGAGGTAGAGCGGAGCTTTTTAAGATAGAGCAGTTTATCGTAAGGTAGAGCAGGAGGGTCCATAAGGTAGAGCGACCCGCTCTTACAAAACCCTTCGTGGAGAAGCCTGCTCATTATTAACATGTCGGTAGCGGTCTCATAAACAAACTGGCGAGTGATTGAGCCATGTTTATATCTCTGTACACACATGAACTTATTTAAAATTAGAAAAGGCACTGTGCTGTTTGTGTTGCTGTTTTTGTGCTTGTGTTGCCATCGTGTGCTGCAGAAGTTAAATGTAACTGGCATAGAAATGATTATTTGTTACTGATGGCTGGTCACAGCTGATCATACTGAAAATTGGCTGTGTCCGGTCACTAGCCTATCAATCTCAGCAATTAAATAATAGTCAATGTAAGAAAGACTTTTTTTGCATTTTCCATAGTGTTCTAATTCATAGCCTGAAAAATCTCAGTGATTGAGTCTTAATTTTGAGTGCTTTGTATTTTTTAACCACAGATGCTAATATTTGTTTTAATTCTTCTGCAGCCCCATAGTTAAAACACCTTCCCTTTCTCGGGGACGTCGGGCAAGTTTGGTGTCTGCACGTGGCCAAACTCCTGCAGGAAGCTCCTCCACAAAGGATGATTTTGAGGATCTGTTAGATGAATTCACTGATGACAGACTGGATGATGAGATTGAGTTGGATTCGGGCAAAGGCGAGGATGACCTTCTGATGGAGCTCTCGGAAATGATTGACAGCTAGAGCTGAGGAAATTGTTCAACTGGTTCCCAACAGTCCCAACCTTAAACTCCTAGAACTGTAAATAACTTATAAAATGCTTCACTTCTTCATTGAGCTTATCACTGCTTTAAAGTTGCAAATAGCATTTTAAAGTTAAGGTTTAATTTTCTTTATTAGTTTGAATATTCTCACTATTTATCTGTTACACATTACATTTCTAAGTATGTTCCATATTTGCTGGCTGCTGCTGATCTTTCAAAACTAGATGGACTGTTGATGAACCGGTGAGCAATTTGTATGCTGGCTTGTGTTCAGTTTTGATGGATACTGCGTAACATATGACCCAAATCATGCATTATTGATGCAGAAAATTGTATACTGTGTATGCTTTGGAAAAGCTTTGGAATAACTAGAGAGCCAGAAAGGCAGTTGAAGTCTTTAATTACTGCACTTATTTGTGTGCACATTTTAATTATTGTTAATTTGGTGGATGTTCTTTTAAAGTCTTGAGTCTTAATCTTATCATGTGGGCCACGGAAGTGGCCAAAAGCAAGTCTGGGATGCATGTATTAGTCAGCATTTAATATATAGTGATTCTGTAGCTATATGTTAAGTGCATGATGTTGAAACACTTGATGTATGGCTGAAACAAATGATTGGAATACAAGTTTTCAGGACATTATAGACGTACTGTACCCTTCTTCCATCTTTGTGCTACATTAAGTTGTTAATTTGGTACCATTGACTTGAATGTTCCTTTCTCCTTTCATGCGTTTTTTTTCATACGTAACAGTAACATTTATTCTCAGGGACTGTTTTCAACACTTTTAAATATTTTTGTGTTTTTAGTCATGTGTTTGGCTGGAGGAATTTTAGATCATCAGATATTTCTGATCAGTCAAATACCAATTATTATACTTAAATTGAGTTTGGAAGTAGTACAGTTTAATTTGTAATGTTATGATACGTGTATCCATCATGGTAGGCCTAACTCCACTTCATTGAAACACTTTGTTAAGTAAAAATACCTTTATGGAAATTATATTTTACCCACCCCAGACTTTTCTTTGCTGAAATAAAAAAAGTGTTTTTCCAATAACTTAAATATTGATGGTTGTATTATTGTTGTTCATGTCTATACACCTTTTACATATTTTGGACAATATTACCCAAACATTACCATTGTTACCAACGGTGACCAGGTTTTCAAAGCTAAAATCTGGCATACTTGAATTATACCGAAAATGAAATCAAGACATTTTCTCGCCAGTGACTTTTAATAACAGTTTTTATTGAACAAAGTCCAACAGCTGCCGAGGTAATATTTGAACATCTAAATAGTAAATACAACATTTAACTGACCAAGTTGTTTTAAGCTTTTGTGTTAATTTTGACTTTCTTTTAGGCATGTTGAACGAATGAGTCACTTTAGTCTGTGGGCGCTGATATGATAATATGATAACTGAGCATTACGTCACAAACACTGGGTACACTGTTGAGCGTTTTAATTGGTCTATTTCCACTGCTGTGACAACTTTGTAATTGACATTGAAACAGCCCAAAGACAATGAGTCCTGTGTGATGTAATCCATTACATTGGTTAAAAATCCGCACAAAGGTTGGGTCAAATCGGAACAATATAATGGGTTTCTAAATATCCTCCAGGACACGGGACAAAGGGCTCAAAAACGGGACTGTCCCAGGCAAATCAGAATGTCTGGTCACCACAACAGATTTTAGTAGATAATTTGAGTGTTACAACTTATGTTGTAATCGTGGAAATAAAGACCCACAGGTATGCGTGTTAACCATGAGAGAAGAGTAACATTTTGATTTATAGAAATGTGAGTAATTTGATCATATATACCTCCTGATCATTAAATACATCTATACAGCATCATTACCCTTTAAGGTGCTATGGCAGTATTTTACAAAACAAACAAGCATTCTCATTACTTGTATTAATTTAAAGTGCATCTTATACTTTCTGTTGACTAGTGTTAAAAAGTCATGCAAAAATTGTCCTAGCACCTTTTTTCCTGAAAAAGTGAAAATTGTCTTTAATTATTTATAAATTCTTAGGTAATTACAAATATACTCTCGTTTTATATACATTCACTTTTGGCCATTGTTAAGTCTTTAAAGCCTGTAACCATTGTCTTAACATAATTAAAACATTATTTTTCAAAAGTTAAGCTTGCAAAAAGAATAATCTTGAAATGAAATGAGTGATTGGAAAAAAATTAATTACATGATTTATTTATATACGCTGGTTTAAAGGGCAACAAGGGGGTTCAGTGGTTAGCGCTGTCGCCTCAACTCTGAGATCCCCGGTTCAGTCCAGACCCTGGGCTCCACTTGTGTGGAGTTTGCATGTTCTCCTCGAGTAGGCTTGGGTTTTTCGGTTTTCTCCGAAAGTCCCAAAGCTGTGTTAAGTTAATTGGTGTTTTCAAAGTGCCCTTAGTGTGAGAGTGGATGTGCCCTACGATGGATTGGCACACTGTCTAAGGTTGTTCCTGCCTTGCACCCTGTGTTGATGGCTAGGGACCGGCTCTCCCGTGACCCTGACTTGGATAAGTGGATAAGATGACAATGAATGAATAAATTAATAATTAAAACGTTATTTTTCAAAAGTTAAGATGGCAAAAAGAAGAATCATTCTTAAATAAAATGATTTAACTGAGTAATTGGAATAAAATTACTTCATGTATTTATATAGAATTGTTTAAGGGGCAGCATGGTGGTGCAGTGGTTAGCACTGTCTCCTCTCAGCTCTGCGATCCCCAGTTCAATCCTGACCCTGGGCTCTGCCTGTGTGGAGTTTGCATGTTCTCCCTGTGTCCGCATGGGTTTTCGCCAGGTACCCTGGTATCCTCCACAGTCCAAAACGTGTATTAGGTTCATTGGTCTTTCCATTGGATCATTCACATTGGATCATGTCAAGAGCTGTTCCCAGTTGTGGACTAAGTGCACACACCATGTCCTTGAGTAGGGATACCCAATTTAAAATTTTACTTCAGTAAAGGTAGAAATCCTCAATTTAGGATTTTACTTGAGGAAAAGTGTGGTTATGCCAATAAAAGTTTATTATGGATTTAATGTTCTATTGTTGTTTTTGTAACAATAATATTGCTTAATCAACTAACTTTACTGTAGGTAAAAAGACTCATGTCACTCTTGGTATCTTAAGAGAGTACCACTAAAACAAACTCAAATCAAAGTGCATTACACGTGGATTAGTGTTCTTGCATCTTTCCCTTTTAACTGTTACCTTTTTATGAGCACATAAGCTAGGGTGACCAGATCTGAGATGGTAAAAAAGAGGACACCTCAGCACGTATTGGGGGGGGTTGACTAATAATGGATCAAATGTTCAAAAACAAAGATATTTCAAAGATAAATATATAAATATATATAAA
>JAVSBU010347548.1:0-10245 GCA_033118015.1 Loricariichthys derbyi | reverse complement strand
ACACACACACACACACACACACACACACACACACACACACACAAAGGGCACTTTGGAAACACCAATTAACCTAACATCTTTGGAATGTGGGAGGAAACTAGAGATATATTTTGGAATAAAAATTTGAGATCACTAGTGAAAATGCATATTTTTAAGATCATAAGATTACACATCATATTGATTATGTCATGTTTTTCAGCCATATATTTCAGAAGTTAGTCATTGGTTTGTGCTCCCTGACATTAAGACCATCAGCCATTTCTGGGGGCACTTGAAGACAAAGAAAGCAGTGAATTTGATAACTTTAATGCTGGATAACGTTTTTACATCAGCTTATATCCATGTAGCTCGAGGAAAAAGCAAAAATGGGAACATACCAAATACTACTCACTTCTGATAATCATTCTTTTTTCCCCCAAAGATTCAATAGAGATTTCAAAGTTTCCTACACGTTGTTGTGATGATCATATGACCTATAATAAAAAAACACTGGTCTAATTGGAGAGGAAATGCTCTTCAATTGACATTTGGCCCAAATTACATTTATATATAGGAAAATAGAAAACATATTTCATCATCCTAGACATTTGTAGGATCGATTTGCATAAAACAAATAAAGAAAGCAAAGCTTCTGGTTGCAGACATTAGAAATGTGACGTGCTGAAGGAGGATGCTGGGTTATATAGTGAGCGGAGGAGGGAGGGGCGGGCTGAGCTCTGTCACTATGGCCAGCTCCACTGGCTCATTCGCGTCCGGAGCGCAGCAGCAGTCGGACATGGACGGTCACCCTCCGGCTCTTAAGTACGGATCAGCCTCTTACAGAGCCTTTATTAACGGCTTAACGGTGCTTTGAACTACAGCTGACAGAATCTTTTTTAACTTATGGACTATCTTATCTCTAATAGCTCCTGTCGTTGTCCAGAGCGCACGAGAACTTACAGCCGCTCAGGCACGAGCAACAGCTGTAGCCTAAATGTTAATTATAAGCTGCTTTATTGCTAAATTCTGATAAACACATTATTTTAATACCCACACTATTCGTGCATGTTTTTCCACAGGCAGTCCCTCACACTTTGGGGTCATTTGCTAAACTTTCTGTGCTCTTCTCACACCTTACAGCTGATGAAGCAGAGGAACCTTCGGCTCACCAACACCAAACCGTCACCATCCTCCTGTTTCTCAGCAGCAGCAGCATCACATCCCCTCTAGCCGGCCGTCATGAACGTGCAGGTGGTGCCCGAGCACAAGCTGGCATCGGTGGCCCCGCTGAAGCCCTACGGGATGGAGAAGCCAAAGGCGGAGAAGAAGGACGTGGAGCTGATCCTGGTCAACGAGCGCAACGGCCTGCAGTACACCAGCTCCCGAACGTGCACGCGCACCGAGGTGCCCGAGCGCGAGACCTGGGGCAAGAAACTGGGCTTTCTGCTGTCTGTCATCGGCTTCGCTGTGGATCTGGCAAACGTGTGGAGGTTCCCTTACCTGTGCTACAAAAACGGCGGAGGTGAGGAAAAACCCAGTGCATGATATATTCTCCCTTTCTGTTATTCTAGGCAGGCTGTTCCATAATCAGATCACTTTACTTTTATAAATGCATCATTAGTGCAAAAGACATTTTTATTTCATTTACAAGTCCCTCATAAAACACGCAAACAACAAAACAATGGGACAGAAAGGCTCTAAGAATGAGAGAGAGAACAGATTACCAAATGATCAATTATCAGATTACAAACTCATCCATACACAACACACCCTCACAAATCATCTATTCTCTGAAAAAGTGAATTCCTAATCTAAATAGTATATTAGTATAGCTCATTTCCGCATGTAAAAACAATTACCTTTATAAAAATAAATATTTGAAAGTACAAGCATTCTGCAACATTTTATGGTGGAGACAAAAAACATTAAATGTGACAAAAGTTTGGACTCCTTTCTACAGGTCCACTAGAGTTTGTCCACACACGCACTTACACTGAGACACTTTTGATCCCAACTAACCTAACATGAACACAGGGAGAACATGCAAACTCACAGAGCAGCCAGATCAAGAGCTGTGGGGCACTAAACACTTTGCCACTGTGCCACCTTGCAGTCATTTCTCTGAAAATCATTCCCTGAACAGCTTGTATTTTTTCCCCTGTGGAAACTTTTGCATTCACACATGAGGTGTTTCACTTGCTTGCACTAACATCTGCTCTTCAACTATTTTTTTTTAAAATAAACAGCCCTTTTTTGGTTTGTATTTATCTCAGTTGTGGAAGATGTGAAATTATTGTCTGTGGTAATTGCACATAAAATATGAATGTTAGAGATCAAACTGAACAACATTAAATTTTTCTCTGTATCTCTGTTCATTTATGTGGTTTGAGTTTATTTTCTGAGATGATTTGCACCTTTAACAATGACAATTCAGGAACTGATGGACCATATCAAAAATATAGGAATTATAGCTATTATCCATTTCACACTAAATAAAACCATTAAATGGATTCTCTTATGTTATATGAAATGTGGGCAGTCACCTATGTAAATATCCCTCCAGATCAGCATCAGTGAATGACCTAGTATGATTGAATACACTCACTAGTTTATGACAAGCTGCTCAGTAATGCAGTGACCATGCCGCTACATAACCAACACGATCTTGTACTGATCTTGATGAAAGAATTGGAGAAGACAAATCATGCATGGGATAAATTGTTCACACATGCATCCAAAATCCTTATCTCCTTATCACTCCATTTCTTAAAAAAAATGTTCTGTGAATAAGTTTGCTTTCTGCTTATTTTTATCACTTCTACCTTTGTAAAATCTTGCAATAATATCAGCTGCATTTTAGGAGCACACAGTCCTATACTAAAGCTTGGGTACCACCGGGTCAAATGACACGTTTCACTGATTAAAATGAAAGCTAACTTAACAAAATGAAATCTGGCATATTTATACATTGTAAGGCATAGATTTTAAAATCGCAATGACAGGGCTTTGAGTCCTGTCATAATTGAAGAAACCTGTGCTGGACTGGATTGCTGCTGGCCCTGTGATGGATTGGGGTCCCATCCAAAGCAGGCTTTATGTATGCACCATGTGTTTTCTGGATGGGCTTCAGCGTGACCCTGACTGGGAAAACTATAACAGGTTTAATAACAAACACTCGGGGGCAGCACAGTGGTGCAGTAATATACAGCACAGATCTGAGCTTCTGATAATAAACAGGGTACAGTAGTGCATGAAAGTTTGTGAACCCTTTAGAATTTTCTATATTTCTGCATAAATATGAACTAAAACATCATCAGATTTTCACTGAAGATTATCACTTTTCTTTTAAACCAAAAAGTTTTATTTTGCTCTCATCTGTTTGCAAACAAATCTTCCAATAGCCTTCAGGCCACGTGATCTTTAGCAAACTACAGATGAGCAGCAATGTTCTTTTTGGAGAGCAGTGACTATCTCCTTGCAACCCTGCCATGTACACCATTGTTGTTCAATGTTCTTCTGATGGTGGACTCATGAACATTAACATTAGGCAATGTGAGAGAGGCCTTCAGTTGCTTAGAACTTACCTTGGGGTCCTTGCCAACTATTACACACCTTGCTCTAGGACTGATTTTTTTTTGTCGACCACTCCTGGAGAGGGTAACAATGGTCTTGAATTTCCTCCATTTGTACACAATCTGTCAGACTGTGGATTGGTGGAGTCCAAACTCTTTAGATATGGTTTTGTGACCTTTTTCAGCCTGACGAGTATCAACAACTTATAACTTTATTGCAGTCTCATTCGTTCGTGCCATGATACTCTTCCACAAATGTGTTTTGAAGAGCAGACTTTGATAGATCCCTGTGCTTTAAATAAAACAGGGTGCCCCCTCACACCTGATTATCATCCCATTAATTGAATCACCTGACTAATTTCACTTGCCTATTAACTGATAATCCTAGAGGTTCACATACTTTTGCCACTCACTAATATGTAATATTGGATTATTTTATTCAATAAATAAATGACCAAGTATAATATTGTTGTCTCATTTGTTTAACTAGGTTCTCTTTATCTACTTTTAGGACTTGTGTGAAAATCTGATATTTTAGGTCATATTTATGCAGAAACATAGACAATTTCAAAGGGTTCACAAACTGTAAAAGCACCACTGTAGGTTTCAGTTCTGTCTACAGTGCACTCACTTTCTCTTTTTGCTCTCTCTTCCTGCAATGATAACATCCACGTAAATCTTTTCTCCAGGTGCCTTTCTGATTCCATATATCATGTTCCTGTTCATTGCGGGGATGCCACTCTTTTACATGGAGCTGGCTTTGGGCCAGTATAACAGAGAAGGAGCGGCTACAGTGTGGAAGATCTGTCCTGTGTTCAAAGGTGTGTTCATTCATTGCTTACTGCCGTGAAGCAACAATAGCGTAAAGAACATCCTGTAGCTTTGCACTTACAGCATTTTATTTAGATATCTCTTACCCATGTAAACAATTCAATTATTTATAAAGGATCCTTTACATCACAAATTAAAACATTTGTATTTATGAAATGACCGTAAAAAGGACAGTGGGTGTTTGAGCTGTGGAATGTCCCAAACAGCCACACCATCTATTTCTGTCCTTTTCCTTATCCACACTGGATCAGTTGGGATTTAAATAAAAGTCACCCAACATACCTTCAATTGTAGGCACTCTCAAAAAGCTGGTGACACATTTCCTGTCTTCTGCACTAACCTGAGATGATCTTCCCCTTGTCCGCAGGTGTCGGCTATACTGTGATCGTCATAGCTCTGTACGTGGGCTTCTACTACAATGTAATTATTGCCTGGTCCTTATACTACCTGTTCTCCTCTTTCACGACCGAGCTGCCCTGGCAACACTGCAACAACACGTGGAACAGTGCCATGTGCAAAGACCCAAAGCATATCAACGGCTCTTCCTTTCTGGGCAACATAACTTCCTACGCTAAATACAAGCGGACTCCTGCTGCAGAATTCTACGAGTAAGTCCTATCCTTCTTTAAGCCTGTTCCCCATTATATTTTTTGTGATCTTTATCACTGGGTTTGAGTTTCAGATAGAGCAGCAGATCTTAGAGTAGGGTTAGGGTAAGCGTTCAGGAAAGTCTACAGTAAATAAACATATGCAATGCATAGACAAGTGCTATCATTCAATTAAATGTCCAAACAATATTAAATCATGTAGTGGCTCATCATCTATACTTAGTATAGTTATAGTGCAAAGGCTGCAAAAATTCCCTTTGGGTGTCACACTTGCAACTGGCCTTCACTGGGGGGAAATAAAGGTTATCCCTTAGTGACCCTCACAAAAGATTACTTCTTTCTTTATCTTTTCAACTTCTACACCTTTTTGCTTGCTTGCTACACCTCTTCAGACTTTATTTCTTACTCTCTTTTCAGATGTTTGTTTTCTTTTTTTAGCACATAGTGTTGCACAAAGTGTAACACAAAGCAGTTTAACAATTACAAGTGTACCGACCATGTGCTGGAGCTCAGCAGGCTTAAACAGAGTCCCCTTCGTGATGGTTATTCACGCTGAGTTTCGCACTAGAGCCATAGTTTGCGCTTCCAACTTCTTACTCCCTTTTCTGGTCATTGTTATTATGAAGCAAAAGTTTGGGTGCTCCTTCACAAATCACATGTTTTGAATGACTCGTATGCATGAAGCAAATTACCAAAATATTTTTAGCATAACTTATTAAGCATATTCAATAAAATGCGACAAGAAAATGAACCCGTCTTTGACCCGTCTTTGACCCGTCTTTGACCAGGAGTACCCAAACTTTGGCATAGCACTGTAACTGGTTTCACAGCGAATGTAAATAGAATGAATATTTGTTCAAAGTGAAGTGATATGCCTCTACAAACTGTAAAGCACTGCTGCTATTTTGGAATGCATAACAAAGGAAGAGTGAACACAGCATCCGCTCAGTGTGAGCATTTTGCAGCTCTGATATTGTTTATTAGGTAAATTCACAGTTGGCCTACTTTTACTGTGTCAGATATGTGGGTCATTTGATATAGCACAGTTTTTCACCTTGCTCTAGAGAGCGTAATCTTATGACTGTAAAAATCAATAGATGTTGTATTAGCCAGATTATATTAAAAGTCATAAACAAGTTAGAGCAAATTAGAGCAGAAATCTTTAATTATATTGACCTGACTGTGTGAAAGGGTTGACACAGCTGCTGGAATGTACAAGCTTTGCCCTACTGCTTGCCATATTCATCAGAGAATGTGCTTGTAGAAGTTCCTTGGTTATTGTTATACGGCGGCATGTTGGCTCAACCTTTTATTGCATCCATTGCATACTTTGGCTCCAGTCTTCCATTGGCATGCTGTCATGTTTTCCACTTTAGCTGAGTGTTTGTTTTCTTTTATCGATTCACTCCTATTGTTTTTGTTAGGTTTTCCTTTGTTAACCCGTAGTGATGATGTGATCAATTAACCCATGCTTGTGAGACCATTGTGTTGTTTCAGACTAAGTAGAGTGGGGATGAAAGGCCTGATTTAGATCTGATCCTGCCACTCATGGTATGTGTTGATGGGTATCAGACATTAATCATTAACAGTAGTAGAACATAGCATAATTGATTAATTCTAGCCAAAAGCACCAGATTGCTAAGTAAAAGTAGAACAGTGTACATTCCAACAATCCAGTCCTGTTTGAGCTACACAGAATATTTTCTTGTACATATCCTCATATTACTGTGAGCCAAATATTATACTCTAGTTATATTAAAACTTCTGTTGGTCTTATCAGTGCTTTCTGTATGAGGACGCCGACTCCCCAGGCTTTGAATGCGTTATTTCACCTAAATTGTGACGTAAAATGACTACCCTGCTTGTGATGTCTGGTGCCAATAATTATAGAATACTTTGTGCACAGTATGGAGAAAGCATTTTGTTGTGAAGAAGTGTGTATGAATGGATAGAGAAGCTCAAGGAAGGTTGCACAAGTGTCAGCCATGAGGTGTTCTGTTGTTGCATGAGAATGTATGTTCACACATTATCAAAACTATCAAAATCCAACAACTTTATAGTTTCCTCCTTAATAATTCTGAAGATTCATGTCTGATGAAGATGTATTGAAAAGCATGGAGATTATGTTGAAAAATAATTTTGTCTTTTCTGAAAGTTGATCAAATTAATTCTATAGCCGGAATGCCTCTTCACTCTTGTATAATTGTACATCCACTGCTGTCTTGTTTTGGTTTGATTAGTGATTATTGCTTGACAAGAAATGGAAAGTATGTGGCTTAAGGCAACTTAGTATAGTGTAAGTGTCTCCCTATTTCAAGTGATGCTGAAGTGTCGCTAGTATAATAATTAATAGTATATTTTTACAGTACATTATGATTGGAGAATTAGGCATGCCATATTGGGAGAAAAGGGGGCATACAGGCCATAATGTCAATGTTCAGTAGGCCTACTATGTTAGGAAAGCCTGAAGTTTATCAAAGCTATTTATAGAAAATGAAATATTTTGCTTTGGCACTAATCACACACTAATCAGGTTTTTGCTGCACTATGTTAGATGCAGAAGCCTAAGTCCTCTAAGCCCTCACATCAAAGTAATAATACGCTGATAAATCTAACACTCTAACAAAAAGACAGTTTGTCCCATGAGACCAAATTACTAATTTGTTCACCCTCTGAAGACATAGGGCTATTATGTTCAGCATGCAAAAAGGGAAACTGAGGGGAACATCTACTGCAAACTTCCATCACAGCTGAGCGTGCTTAACTCAGACAATCTCAGATGGATCCAATATAAAGATGAAATTAGTCCATCCAGACAGAATTCTTTACACTCGGGATGACAGGGCATCTGGGCTATGCTATCAGTAATTATGGGCTTCTGTGGAAAAGGAGTGGATGGTTTAAATAAAGCTGACTGATGACGTTAGTTTGAGGTCCAGCCACAGTGTCTTTTTTAACAGCAGCAGTGTCTTATTGAAGAAACATCATTTATATTAATTCAGTGATTAGGATTGGAAAATCACAAAGAAATATATGGTGTTGTTTATTTTAGAGCCTGCCCGATTGCCATTTCCTTGGTCAATTCTGATTGCTGCTTATATGAGGTTATATGAGACTGTCCATGATAACCAATATGGCCTATCATGCTTTAACCCTAACCCTAAGAGAGCTGGTCTAAACTGGAAGGTGATGTCTGATGTCTGTGCTAATGTAGAACTCTTCATAAAATGTGCTAAACTCTGTATGTAAACCTAACAAAAATAGTGACTGGCACAAAGATAAATGCAGGGATGTTAAACAGATCATACCACGCATCCACACAGACAACAAAAATTCGGCTGCCTTAATGATGACTAGAGCTCCTGGTTTGCACGCTAGTCCTTTCCTTTAGTCTTTATAATCTTTATATCCTGTAATATTTGTCCTTCCTTTTGCATCTAGCTTTCTTTATTTTATTTCTAGTCTATTACACAAGAACACTATGGAGTTTTATTCCATCAGCTGTCTTGGCTGCTGACAGCATCTGGAAGGAATTTCCTCTGTCTGACTTACAGCAGTCAGTGACCAACATATACGCCTAAACAGGCTTCTGAATTCTATGGGTGGTTGGACACGTAGGTGTTCTTTCAGCATCACATTCTAAACAATAAGTTTCTTGCCTACTCTGTAGTGACAAGTTCTAATTTGCTGCTCTGGGTGGATTAATGTGGATGACTTGGGTATATGGTACAAAGTGGAAATAATATGCAGAATTAGTTCTACAAGAAGTGGTGTCATTACTCCATCATTTGATTTGAAACGCTTTCTGATTACTGCATACTCCTCACTTATGTATAATTTGACATTTGGTGATTTGGTGACCATTTGATGCTCTACACTGAATTGTATCACATGGTGTATCCCTATTCAAGCCAATGCCGCTGACCCAGACCTCACAACTCAAGTAACTCCAGAGTCAAAGTAATGACACAGACATACAAGCAAAAACATGATTCTGGACATCTTGAGGTGGGGGAAGGTGGCTGTCTATGTTTTCTGTTTTGCCAGGGGATTCCCCCTTCCTTCAAGTTAGCTTGAGATCCTGACTGACTATGGACAATAACGTTCAATGTATTACTCCCTTGCTCTTCTGTGCATGTGCTATGTGGGAGGTCAGCATTGCACAAATTTCAGTAAATGCAACTACCCTCCTGCTCCAGCTTAACAACCTAAACAAACATCGGATAATTTTAAAACTACTGTATTTACATTTATAACCCCTAACTTAACTCTAAAACATACTATAACCCTTCTGATAAGACGTACTACAACCCCACAACCTACTATAATCCTAACCCTAAAACCTACTATAACCCTACAACATACTATAACCCTATCCCTAAAACCTACCATTACCCTACAACCTTCTATAACCGTACAACCTACTATAACGCTACCCATAAAACCTACTATAACCCTAAAACCTACTATAACCCTACAACCTACTATAACCCTAACCCTAAAACCTACTGTAACCCTACAAGCTTCTATAACCTTATCCCTAAAAGTAACTATAACCCTAAAACCAACTACAACCCCAACCCTAAAACCTACTATAACCCTACAACTTACTATAACCCTATCCTAAATTGTACTATAACCCTACAACCTACTATAACCCTACACATAAAACCCACTATAACCCTAAAACCTACTATAACCCTACCCCTAAAACCTACTATAACCCTAAAACCTACTATAACCCTACCCCTAAAACCTACTATAACCCTAAAACCTACTATAACCCTACAACCTAATATAACCCTACCCATAAAACCTACTATAACCCTATGCCTAAAACCAACTATAACCCTAACCGTAAAACCTAATATAACCCTACAACCTATAACCCTTTCCCTAAAACCAAATATAACCCTAACCTGAAAACCTACTATAATCCTACAACATACTATAACCCTATCCCTAAAAACCTACTATAACCGTAAAACCTACTATAACCCTATCTCTAAAACCAAGTATAATCCTATCCCTAAAACCTACTACAACCCTAAAACCTACTATAAACCTATCCTTAAAACCTACTATAAACCTATCCCAACAACCTACTATAACCCTATCCCTAAAACCTACTACAACCCTAAAACCTACTATAAACCTATCCCAACAACCTACTATAACCCTATCCCTAAAACCTACTACAACCCTAAAACCTACTATAAACCTATCCTTAAAACCTACTATAAACCTATCCCAAC
>JAVSBU010347538.1:0-10246 GCA_033118015.1 Loricariichthys derbyi | reverse complement strand
TTGTTCAGCCTGAACTTAAAGGGCCAGTAGAACAGTCTGCTTAATGCAGTGTCTGTGTGTGAATACTATTTAGTGTTTGTTCTGTAGACCCTACAAGCTAATATAATAATATAATGTAAGATAATATAATAATAGCTAATATAATAATACTATGTAAGCTAATATAATAGCTAATGGCAGAAGGTAAGTTGTGAGAATGTTTACTTGTAAAAATACATAAAAAATATAACCATAACTAAACACATTTTAACTTTTTTATGCTTATTTATATGTGAATAACTTTAAAATCCAAATTTTTTTGGGACAGTGCAAATTTGGTACAGGACAGTAAATTTTCTGGTCACTTGCCCAATCGGGCAAGTTAGGGAAAAAGTTAATGTTGAACCCTACACAGCCCTACCATAAAATCCGTAAATACCATAAAAAAACCTGCAAAAATCAAAGTATTCAACTCAACTTTAGTAAGTAACTTTTTGTGAACAAATGATATAATGCCTAAAATTAAGTGAAAACGAGTCAGAGAATGCTCTCAGAAACACTGCCTTCAGGTGTCCAGAAAATGCATGTGAGAGGTTGTATTTTTCAAAATTTTTCTGGGGAGGACCCCAGACCCCCCATCGGACCTCGCGCCTTTGGCGCTCAGCTATAGAGTTCGTGTCCCTCCTACTTTTACCTCTGTAACCTCCTACTCCTGGAACTTTTGAAACCCCTGAAATATGCAATTAAATCATTTATAAAGAATTTTTTTTTGTTGCTAATGACTATTTTCACTTTTTCAGGGAATAAATTGAAAAACACTCTGAAGAAATGCTAGTCAACAGCTAGTATCTTATTAAATGAATAACATTTCTAAACACTAAAATGTCACTCTTCTCCCATATTGCTGTTTAAAACATTAAATAAATGCAAATCATAATGACTTTGGTGATCCAATAAATTCTATTTTAATAACTAAGCTATTTATTTTGTAATAAAGTATTTCTAACATCATTCTATAACCTGGGGTGTAAACGTTCCATTGACTGAAGAATCACCCATTAATAGTGGAGTTAAATATTACATTACGACAACCTTCACACAGAACCCAGCAGGATGTTTTCCAATGCCATAATGTGATCACTCGAGCATCTTACAGTGTCTGGCAAAAATATTCACACCCCTCAAACTTTTCCACATTTTTTCATGTTACACCTACAAACAAATGTATTTTCAAAGGATTTTGTGTCATAGACCAACACAAAGTAGTAAGTATTTATGAAGTGAAAAGAAAATGATACATGGTTACAAGGTACAATCCAAGGCCGTTGCTCAAAGACCCAGCAGTGGCAGCTTGGTGTGGGTGGGACAAGAACCATAACTTTCATCTCAATAGTCCAGTACTGGGCAACTACTGTTCAAACTAAGACAGTTCTATGCAAAAGTCTTAGGAGACCATTAGATGTGTTGCTTTAGCAGTTGTATATGACACTCACTTTAACTGCATCTTTATTAGAATACAATCAGCAACTACAGTACATTTACATGTAGTATTAAAACATCCAGCCCTGAATAATAGAGGCAATATGGGATCACCTGGACAAAGAATGAAATAAAAACAGGCTAAATCTAAAGAACTCTGGAAAGTTCTGAAAGAAGCCTGTTATATTATACAAGGAGGACTAGTTCAGAAAAAAACCTTAGGACAGTCCCCCCTAAGAAGGTCAAGATTTCCCTCAGTGCCTACGGAAGCCATTTTGTTTTTAAATTCATGGCTTTTTTATTTTGTGTGCATAATTCCTGCATTTTCTGTTTGTATTTTAATAAAGAGATTGAATAAATAATAATACACTGGCAGGCCAAAAAACACCTGTGGGAGCAGTGCTATGATCTGGGGCTACTGCAGTTGGTCAGGTTTATGTTCAGTAATGTTATGAGCCCAAACAATGAGGTCAGCTGATACCTGAAAATATAATAATTAACCAGGCTATTCCATCAATGGTTTTTTTTTCTTTGGTACGGGCATATTTCAAGATGATAATACCAGGATTCATAAGGCTCAAATTGTGAAAGAGTGGTTCAGAGAGCATGAAACATCATTTTCACACATGGATTAGCCACCACAGAGTCCAGACCTGAACCCCACTGATAATCTTTTGTATGTGCTGGAGAAGACTTTGTGCAGTGGGTCCAAATCTCCCATCATCAATAAAGGTTCTTGGGGGAAAATTAATGCAACTCTGGATAGAAATAAATGTTGTGACATTGCAGAAGCTTGTGGAAACGATGCCACAGCAGTACCAAAAACAGTCCAACAAAATATTAGAGACTGCATGATCTTTTTTGGCCATGCAGTATATATGGTCTTTATATCATTGCAAAAACAATGGTATAAATCTAAGGGTGACCAGATATTCATGTATTTTAGACATCATAAATATGCTTAAAATCCACACACACACACACACACACACACACACACACACACACACACACATCTGAGGTTGAGGCTGCTTTGATGTCATCACAATCAATACATCAATTAAACAGCATGAGCTGACCACTGTTTAGATCCAGCAGCATGTTACATAACCTGTGCTACACAACACTGAGCAGAACACAAAGTAACAAAGTGAGCTTCGTAATCAATGCCATCACATAAAAAAGACAAGCTGTCATCAACCTGCTTTGAGCTCACTTCCTCTGATGCCATACAGTCGTGCGTTTTGGGGGTTGGGCAGAGGGGAGTAAAACTGCCCTTTTTCCTCCTTTGTGCTTATCCTGTGTTTTGTAACAACTTGTAAAACTGGACTAATTGGTGTAAGCGACCTAATCCGATCCGAAACATAGTTCCTCCGGTCAGAAACGGTACCATCTGCGCATTTCAGATCATCAGTCACTGTTGCAAACGTTACATTCTCTAGTTCTCCACGAGAAAGCCGAAGAACCTCCTAACATCATCACCTACCTCTGAAGTGCATGAGGGCCACCGGCTGGAAAGGCCCGTTAGAATTAGGTGCGTCCATAACCATCCTGTTTCTCGCTTTATTGCATGTCAACATGTAGACTCAAGCACCGAGGGAGTCGGCTTAGGGTGAGGAAGCAGCCTCCATTTTAGCACCAAAAGCCGAGCGGAAAATGAAGCTCGCTGCTGCTGGAGGGAACTAGCTAGCCTGTGAGCTCAGCAAGAAAAAGGCTACTGATTGGACCGCTGCAGTTAGGTACGGTGATGTCATCAGAAAAGGCACAAACCTGCTATGCTATTGGTTAAAAAAAATAAGAGGCGGCTCTTGTCTGTGTGGCCACGCCTCAGCTCGTTTAGAGATTCAGGTTGGCCTTTCCTGAAGCCATTGAACAGTGCAGTAATGTGCTGTTTCTGCCAGTGGGTTAAACAAGCCTGTGGTTAGAATTAAGAACTTTGCGAGACATCTAATTCATGCTTTAAGGCTTTGAAATCTCCACTCAGACTAAAAAACTGGTTAGAGTCTATCAAACTTGATCTAAACATGGACATTTTCAGCTGCTCTAACTCAGATCTAATAGCCTGTCAATAAGTTATCATGGTATATAGTGTCAAATGTTGACATGGTCAAGACAACCATCCTTCAAACCAAGCATGAAAATCAGGAAGAAAGGTGATTTAATTTACTTTAAATGTGGCATGGTTGTTGGAGCTAAATGGACTAGTCTGACTATTTCAGAAACTGCTGATCTGCTGGGATTTTCACACATAGGGTTTACAGAGGATGGTACAAAAAAGAGAAAATATCCAGTGAGGGCACTCTGGGTGAACGTTTATCTGGGTGAACTCATAAGAGAGTTTTGGGACAACCACCCTGCAAGATTGGGGTCATCAGGGGCCGCCCCTGGGGGGGGGGGTGTATTGTCACAGTTCCCGTCCCCAATCGTGTTGCTAGAGGGCCTTCTCGCTCCACCATTCACTCTGGCGTGAGATCGCGTATGCACAACTCATCAAGCCAGCTGATGGCTTTCAGCTGTGAGTGGCCCTTTAAATACAGCGGCGCTTGAGCTGTTCCCTGTCATGTCCTCTAAATGCTTCCACGCCGATTCCAGTGTGTACCTTTGGCATATCGTTGCTTGCTAGCATATGCTTAAATGCTTGTCTCCTTTCCTTTAGAATAGCGCGTTCGTTGCCCTTTTGAACAGCACGTTTGTTTCCCTTTTGCATAGGGCATTCGGTTCCCTTTTGAATAGAGCCGTCGTTCCCCGTATGAATGGCGCGATCGCTGCCTTCCCTACTACATAGCCAGGATTGCCCTTTTAGGCTGTGCATGAGGACATCCCTGCTTCTCTGCGCCACACCCCTTGCTTGGCTGGCTATGATGCCTAGTCAGCCTAAGGAAGCTTTCTTCCCTCAGCTTTTGTGTTAATCAGAGCTCTGCTTGTTCTTATGTCCCGCCCCTTCGGGGTAGTTTGTGTTACATTCTTTGCGCTCAGGCTCTGTCCTGCTACTTTTGTTCCCTTGCCTTTCACCCCCTTATTTCGGGGTAGAGCCCACAGGCTATATCCAGCCCCTTGCCGGTTAGTCTGCACCTTCAGTGGGTGTCTCCTCGCAGGGTAACAGGCCCTACATTCCCCGTTTGATGACAGGATGTGCCCTATGATGTTTTGGCACTCTGTCTAGGTTTGTTTTGGCTTGCGCCCTGTGTCGCCGGCTAGGCATCGGCTTTTCCGTGACCCTGACTAGGATAAGACAGATAAGACAATGAATAAAAGAATGAATGAATCATTAGATTCTCATCTTCACTCTTGCTAACTTGTGCAATGGCCTCATACTTACAAGCTTGATCCTACCAGGAACATCATCAGATTTTCCTTTAACAAGTGCTAAAAGTAGATAAATAGAACACAATTAAACAAATAAGTAAAAAATATTATACTTGATTGTTTATTGAGGAAAATGATCCACTGACATATCTTGAGTGGGAAAAATATGTGAACAGCTAGGATTAGCAGTCAAATTAAAGGGGAAATTAGAGACATATTTTTTCAATTAAGTGTGATGCTGTAAGGCCACAAAGAAAGCAAGGATAACTTCTATGTAACTCAAGGTCTCTCATACCTTGACTAATGTTAAAGTCCATGAGTCTGGCCATCAGAAGAACACTGTTCATGGCAGGGTTGCAAGGAAAAGCTACTTCTCGGAAAAAAGAATGCTACTGCCCTTTTTCAGTTCACGTGGAAAATCCATAAGACTATTAGAAAACCTTTTGTGCATGGATGAGACCAAAATAGAAGTTTTTTGGTTAAATGAGAAAATTTATATCAGCATTCCAGCACAAGAACCTGTGAAGCAAGGTGGTGGTAGTATTTGGCCTGTTTTGCTGCATCTAGAGCACAGTAGCTTCCCATCACTACTGGAGCAAATCTAAATGTAAAATTCTAAAAATCTAAAATCATATTTTACAAATGTCAGGACGTCTGTCCGTAAACTGAAAATGAAAGTGGGCCATGCATCAAGATAATTACCCTACACCCACAATCTGTTCTACCAGAAATTGATAAAGTTAATGTTTTGGAATGGCCAAGTCAATGTCCTGACCTTAGTCCTAAATAAATGCAAATATGGAAATGCACTAACCTGATCAAGTGTAATATTCATCTTATTGAGTTATTCTAACTAGTTTTAGGACTTAAAAATCTGATAATGCTTTAAGTCAAATTTATACAGAAATATGGACAATTCTAATGTTTTACAAATTTTTAAGCACCACTGTAGCAGGGTAAGGTTCACATTCATTACTTTATAGGATTAAAACATCCTCAGAGATAGATAGTTTCATGGTCCACTCCTGTTCTCGTATAGAATAAAACAATGCCCTGAGACTGGACCTGACAATCAACATGGTGTCACTGTCCATCCAGACCACACGGCAAAGAATCTTGGTGTGATTTTGGAAAACAGCCTGTTTTCCTTACACAAAATCTTGCAGATTTCTCCTGCACAAATTCAGAGGAACGTATTGTTTGCTTGCTGATCTGTTTTTATCTTCAAGTTCTCCACCACAGGGCATTCTGACAAGCACCTGGTACATCCTGCTCTGAGACTGAGCCATGCCCTCTAGGCCAGATCTAGATGTTTTTAATGTCCTGGCTCCTTGTTGGTAGAACAAGTGTCCGATGCCAGTCAGAACTTACCAGTGTCTCTCTTGCTTCCCCAGAGTTCTGAATAATTCCTTATTTAAATAATAAGATGGATAGTATCTGTCCTATCCTTTTCATATTTCCTGTTCCTGAGCATTGCATGTATTTTCTATTTGTTTCTAAATACATACAAAGACAAACAATTTGTCCTCAAGTTCTTACTTCCTATTATGTGCCCTTAATGTCAAGATGGGAACCTGCTTGATAGTCTCTGTTTAGCATTAGTTGGTAGCCTGACTTATATAAGGAATACTTATAGATCATCAAGTACTTGATTTGTGGCACCTTCAATTGTTTTCACAAGTCGTTGTGGATAAGCTCGTCTGCCAAATGACTAAATGGAAATGGCTAAATGGAAATGTTTAGCAAAATCTTAATAATATGTTTTCCTTAGAAATATACAAAACTGTCCACATTAAGCCTTTAAAATGTAGCATACTTGTTGTGCTTCATCACATGGCGAAGGCTTTTTTTCCAAAGGCTTTCTAAACCTACTGCTATTATATGTAATATACGTACCTGCTTTCTGTGAAGGCAGGAACAAGTGACGGAATTTGTGGTAATATCAAAGCAGGCAAGGCAATAATCAGATAAATCTTTGTTCACAAAGTTTGTAAAGAAAGAGTACCATACCTATACTGAAAGTTAGCATTTGATTTAAAGAATGATAACATTTGTGAGTGGAACCTGCAGTAAAACAAAGAGTCTACTGTATATACAAATGCTAGTAAAGGTTATCATTTTCTTTTCAAACTGGATACTGAAGTCAAACACAATTACTACTTTATCTGTAGACAGAAACACAAAGTAGAAAGAAACTCTTCATAAAAATTATTGGTCCTGGAGGTCTACATATTAATATCACTAAATGAATTTGGTTTTCTATTTGTATTTTAAAAGAAGATTTTTACAAGAACACTAGAATAAATATTTTAAATACCTACATTAAGACTTGTTTTATTTTTTGTAACAGTGGTACGGACTGCTATGCCATAAATGGAAGCAATAACATCAACCCTTATTCTTATAACTCCAACTATATACATAGTATTAAACATAATGCACTGAGCAGGCATAGGACCAGCACAGATCAGGTACCATTAGGGTGGTGGATCATTCTCAGCACTGCAGTGACACTGATGTGATGGTGGTGAGTTAGTGTGTTGTGCTGGTACAAGTGGATCAGAGACAGCAGTGCTGCTGGAGTTTTTATACCCAACAGTATCATCTGGGACTGAGAACTGGCCTGAGAATAGTCAAGAAACCAAACATTTCCAGCCACCAACATCCTGTAGGCAATCCTGTAAGCACTGATGAAGGATTAGAGGATGACTAACACAAACTGTCTTAATAGGTCACTGCAGTGATGAGACGGATTCACCACTAATAGTGCCTGATCTTTGCTGGCCCTGACCACTGAAGAACAGGGTGAAAGGAGCCTAAAATTATGCAGAGCAACTGATGAAATGCAGCCTCTATTTGTAGAACTGAAAAGTGTAACTATGCGGAAACTAAGTCTAGAAACAAGGAGGTGGTCATAATGTTATACCTGATTGGAGCATGTTTTTAATTATGAGCATGTGATTCCACGGTTCTCATAAACTAGGGACAGTATAGTTATTTGGGTCACAGAAAAATGCTATATAAATGTAATTTATTACTATTATTATTATTGAAGTTACAGTCTCCAAGCAACCAATTTACAAAAAGATTTGTTGCAAGAGATATAAAGTGTAAAGTTTTCACAAAAGCATGACATTTTTCCAACATTTGTCCAATTGACATTATTATATTGTTTTGTATTTAAGAATAATACATTGCTTCAACTAGGCACTCTAAATACTATTTGTTTATTGTATTATCTGTTTAATTCTAGTCAGGGTCATGGGAAAGCTAGTGTGACACAGGGCACAAGGCAGGAACAACCCCAGACAAGAGGCCAATCCATCGTAGGGCACATACACTCTTACACACAGTCGCACACTAAGTACTATGGAAAAAACATTTAACCTGTCACACATGTCTATAGAATGTGGGAGGAAACAGGAGGACCTGGAGTAAACCAAGCATGTACATGAGGAGGACATGGAGATTCCACACAGGTGGAGTCCGTGGTCAGGATCGATTTAGGGATGTTGTAATTGTGAAGCCAAAGTGCTAACCACTGCACCACTGCCTCTAGATTCCATTACAGTACACAGTTATTACTAATTGTAGGTCCATTAATGCCAGGTCACATTATGGCACTGAGATAAGGTGATATGCAGTGATTTATTAATCCTTCCTGGTAAATTAGAGACTGTCAACATTATATTTTGCAGGTCACACATTAAAGATGTTTAGGGTTTTGGTTTTTTTTGATACATAGAACATCTACTTCTCTTGTAAAAATATAGTTATCAATCTACTTTTGACACAGTAAATGGACTGCTTCCAATGTATAAGCTTATATTTATGTAAAATATCTCAGTATTATCCCATCATATTAAAATCTTAGATGCAGATTGTGGGCCATAGTACTGTGCAGCAATGCTACAGAAAGGAACAGAAGGCCTGCTATGTAAACAGGAAATGAAAGAGAGACACAAAAGTCGATGCATATCCTGCTAACTGACATTTCAGCTGAGAAATAAGCCACAGCAACTTTGGGGGAAAACCTGGGATGTAACATACATCGTGTAGAACGTCACTTCTAGAAATATAAGCCAGATAGTGGTTTCTGAGCCAGTGTTTCTTGTATTCTATTCACTTGGAACATTTGTGGTGTTGTTTATTCTGAAGACTATTCAGCAAAATCCTGTTCAGATCTTTGCAGTTCCCATTTGCAAAACTATCACATATTTTTTAACCGTAACAGGACATGATACATGTATAAACATGAAATTCTTCCACATACGGAGGAAAATCAAATCCAGTTTAAACATTACAGTCTTTTGTTAGAACCCTATTAATATTCATCTTGCAATTTATTTCCCTTCCTATGATAGCGTTAAATGATCTTACATTAGCATATACTTGCATGTTGTTTGGAAATTCAATTCCAGTGCATTATATTAAGTGTATTAGAAATGCATACATATTGAAATGATGTGTTATTATCAGTTTCGAAAATTGTAAATACAGTCAATGTCATTTTCAGCATCATTGCACACATCTAAAGGGAAATGTTGTGGTAATAAAGAAGATAAGATAGCATGGCAATTACTGAAAACCATCCTAAAAGATAAAGAAACTCCATATGCAGTGCAGTAATTCATCTGCACTGCAAAAAACACATGTAATACTTCAATAGGACAATGTTGCGATATAAACTGAAAAACAAATCAGTCATTTTTAATGGTTTTTCCATTTTATCTTTTGTTTTGGATTATATATATATTCTGAGTAAGTTGCTTGTTTTCTGGTTGTTGCTTAATCACTTATTCCATTTCTGCTCCTTATTGCTGGTTTGGGTTTACAGGCTCCTCAGTTTGTTGTCCTTTTGTGTAAGATCTCATGCTTTCAGATGATCTATTCTACTTCTGGCAAATCATTTGTGCACACTTGATTACAGTTTCTTAGGTTCTGAGATAATATTTAATGGAAAAATTAACATGTGAAAACTCAAAAGAAAAAGACTGGAACAAAAGGAATTGCACATTATCCAAAGCATACCATGTAAATGAGCATATATGATGATATAGTTTCTGATGTTGATGATATAGTGTATTAAACTACAAGTCTGTAACACAAACGATAAATGCCTTTGACTTGTTCACAAATCCAATAATATAAATGTGGAAGTAATGTATGGAAATGTTTAAGAAAAAATATCTAATTTGTAAAACATTGTATTTATTAGCCTAGTTAATGCATTTATTACCCAGCTGTTCTTCACAAGAGAAAATGGCACTACATATTAGTTGGGATATGAAGGGAAATCAAACAAATCCACACTGCCATACAAAGGCTAACCGCAGTAACTTTTGGTCGAAATTCAGTTATTACTAAAAATTAGCTCCTTGATATCTGTTTTATCTTTTGACAACGTTTCAGAGATCAGTTTTGCTTTGTTTGTTTGTGCAATGTCACTCATAATACCTATAACCAATTTGGCTGGCTGATT
>JAVSBU010347528.1:0-10246 GCA_033118015.1 Loricariichthys derbyi | reverse complement strand
TATATATGTAATTTTATCATCGAGTCCCACTGTGCTGTCTCACATACATGTACTGTAGCTTGGATGAGTATTTATGGTCTTACAAATCTCTTTGGTGCTCTTGTTGGACATTTCATGTTATTTTAGTTGTGAGTTTTTGGCCTTTTGATTCATTGAACAGGTGCTGCTGAGCTGCACACAAAGCTTCTTATTTCTAGGGTTTTACTTCTAGAGCTCTTGAAGCTGCTGCTGCTAAATATAGCCGTGCAGTCCATCAGTTACTAAGTCTCCAAGTTTTGATCTATGAGAAAAACAGAGAGAGAGAGAGACGGTAGCAGAGTGAAGAGGAGTTCGGTTTGATACCAATCTGGTCTCCTTCCTACCAGACTTTCATTTCCATCCTAATTATCTGTACTGAACCCTTTTTTTGTCGGTGGTGGGGGGTGTAAATACTTGTGTGAGAGTTTGGATTGAAGTACATCACCATTTCTTTTCATTTGCAATGCATAACAGGGCAAGGCAAGACCAATATAGAGAATTTATACAGTGCACCTTCATACACAAGTGTGCTATTCATAGTACTGGCTAAGCAGCTGTGTCATGAGTTGGGAGCAAGATGTTAAAGGAGGACCCAAATGAAGACAGCTTCATGAATAAGGTAGAATTATTAACCTATAACAGAATGCATATCAAACAACTGGAACACAAACGATAACTAAATGAGAAAACCAAACCAAAAACCCCCATGACCAGAGGGAGCTAGGATGCATAAAACGAGGTTATGTCCAGAGGGAGGCGTTGCCATGTCAGTCTTCTCCTAACGACCACATTGGGAAAGTAGGAGGTATGGCAGAGGGGCACAGGAAACTGCCCTGGGCGACACCTTGGCCCTGCGGTCACCTCACCTCCTGAAATCCAGGGGTGTGTGGTACCTTTACGTTCAGACACCGTGCTGGACAGTCACCTACAGGGGGTGCTCATCGCCGCTGGTGTGTGACCCTTTCTGCAGGGACACAGGCCAGACGACCACACAAGGGCACAGGAGGGACCCGGAGGGGGGAGGCAAGTAGTGCTGATGGAAGCACACTTTCCCTGACCTGCCCATCTTAACCCTGTCATACCTCGAGCCTCCAAGCTCTACACCGCTCCCTCTCTACAAAGAGGGGGTGTTACTTCTGCCCCTAACTCCCTCGACAGCGGTATGGGCGAGGGCGAGACTGGTGTGCCCACCCCGCTATTGTCGTGTAGCGGCATATGATCAATTAGATACCTCACTATACTTATTCACGCTTCTACATGGAAAGCGGCAAGGCTCGTTACAAGCTGACCTAATGATATGAAAGCGACTCTGAGTAAAGTAACTGCTGGATGACTAAATGTTGTTTTTCTTTGTTGGAATTTGTTTAAAAAAAAACTGGCCAGTTCAGGGTGGTGTGTGAAAATTTAACTTTCGACCATGTTTCATTGTGAAGTGTGATGTGTGTAATAAGATCAGTCTGATACAAGAACATTGCTATTAAGAAAGGCTAGCTTAAATGGTATTAGTTGTTGTCTTTATTCCTCATGCGTGGGTGATTTGATTGCTAAGGGACTAGACAGTTGAACTATGTATTTCATGGGCTTACTGAATCGTTTTTTACCTGTCAAAACAGAGATAGCATGTCCTGGGTTCACAGGATACTGACTTGTTCTAAAAACATATCTGAGTTTACTGTATTTATTGCAGGATTTTTCTGATATTTCTTGGATTCTTTATTTTACTAGTGGTTCTTTATGGAGATTCTGTATTTTCTAGTATGTGGAGAGACAGTACTGGTTGTGGCACTCTAGTAAAGGCCTAAAGTGCCTTGTCAATGAAAAAACAGGGCTGTGAGGGGTCAAGTCAAATTTATTTTTATAGCAATTTAACAGCAGAGCATTGTCTCAAATCAGCTTTACAAATATATTGGTTTAAAGCCATACTTTAGAAAGACAGAGATGACAGGGAAAAACTCCCCAAATGTTAATAGGGAAGAAACCTTGGGGGGACCAAGACTTAAATAGTCCAACCTCCTTGGGCAGTCTGGATATTACATTTAAGAATTAAACTTAAGTTACCAAATTAATAAGATTTCAAAAGTAGTAAAATGTAAATATGAGAATTATAAACAATATTTGTAAAGACAATATAGTAGTTAAATAATATATAGGCAGATTAAATAGAGTACAAAATAATTGAGTATAATAGTATAGCATATAAAACAGTAGTATAAATAGATGAAATTGTCACGATGTGGGGGGCAAGGTAGAAAGGAGGACCCAAATGCAGACAGCTTTATGAATAAGGATAGGCTGTTCCTGGGCGACCACACGGGGTGCAAGGGGCACCGAGGGGGTTCAGGTGGCGCTGATGTAGCTCCCTGTCCCTACACTAGCAGACTAAGCCCTCAAATGACCTTACTCCACTCTCCCTCTACAAAGGAAGGGTGGTACCTTCGTCCCTCACCTTCTCTGGCACCAAGAGCGAGACAGCCGTGGCTGTGCAGCAAATGTGGGCGGCTGCTCGGGACGTGCCTAGCGTATAAAAGGCGAACCACAAGTCAACTAAAAACCCCCACACAGGCTACGCGAAGCTGCGGCGAACCAGTACGGTTGCCGGGCCAACAAACGTGAAAATGGTCTTATCTTTACCAATGGCCCGCGATGACTGGCCCGCGAGACTCACTTTTATAAGCCGCGCACAGTTGAATTCCAACATGCGAGATTTTAATTTTCGTACCTGTTATCATTTGCCGCGCATGCACAGGACGTGTAAAACCTCGCTGGATTCAGCTGTGACGTCAGGCTCATGCCATACTGCCCGTGCTGATCGGAGCAAGTCTGCCGTGGATCCTTACAGAAATATTGAATATAATAGATTAAGGAGTATGTGAGTTAGTACAGTAAGAAGAGTCATCAAATTCTTGTGTCATTGATGGAAAATGTTTGTAATACGTGCAGTCAGCCTGAATGGGGACTGAAATAACAGTATGGGGACTGACCCAATGCAGGCAGGTGGAGAGAGATCATGGAGGGTGAGTGATTAATTTTGAGTCAGCTGATTTAGACAACTGAAGTGCATCAGCAAATATGTCTTCCTCACATTCTGCTTACAAACTTTTGCTTGTGATGTGACCTTAGGCTCCATCCATGCAGTGTCTATGCATGCTTAGAGCTTGGGCTGTGATATTGCACACTCTTTTCTTGGTCTTTCTGAGGTGGGGCATTAATAAATGTTTTTACATCACTTTTTGCTTGTGATGTTACCTGAGGTTCTTCCTGTACATGTCTATTTATGGTTTGGGCATGACCTGTGATACCTCATTATGTTACTCAGTGTTCTGAGTCCTTCTGGTCTGGATCATCAATAAAGGTTTTGATGTCATTCTGTGCCTGCAATGTGACCTAAAGCTCCCTTTGTACAGTGTCCATGCATAGTGTGGGCTCAAGCTGTGATATCATGTTGCTCAGTCTGCACCCAGTTCTTAAGTGGAGCATCAATAAATATTTTCTTGATGTGCCGAGAGGCTCCACTTCTGCAGAATCCTTGCATCTTGTGGGCTCTAATCTATATCTTGCCCTGTTGCTTGGTCAGTGCCAAGTTCTCCTTAAGTGAGGCATCACCAAAGATATTGTTCTCACCTGCAGCCTCCAGTGTGCCCTTCTGCTTTACCTTTGCATAGTCCATTCATGGTGGGAATATCTGTGATATTTCATTGCTGTAGCTTAATCTGCTTTGAATCCATCTTGAGTGAAGTAGTGGAATTTCTGGGATAAGTGGAATAAGGTTTGAGGTGTGATATTTTGTCTCTCACCATAGAACTGAAGCAAAGCAGTTGGTCTGAGGAGATGTTTGTGTGTTGTTCAAGACTGGTGCTTTAGTGAACAAGACAAATTGATGGCTCCAAACAAACAAAAAAAAAAAGCTTCACAATAACTTTACTGAAGATCTGTTTGGTTGGATGCCATTAGATAAGTTAATCTTGATCTCCCCAAAACAAACCACATTTTTTCCTGTTCTGTGGAGCCATGTGTCCAGTCAGAGTAGATGTAAGACATGTTCACTGAAACTGGGAGTGGTCACCCGATTAATGTTTAGATCTGTATTCCATCAGTTCTGACTGGTCTTTATAGAAGTAATTTTGCCTACAAGCACAACGGTACAATTTTCTATCCATTGCTTGGTTTCAGAAGCTTTTGAGAGGAAGCATGTAACAATTTTCTCATTGCCAAACTAATGTTTGGGGGTTTGGCAATTGTTTTCTTTGGTTAAGAGACACTGCTTGTTGGGTTGCATTGGAGACATTTTGGTGCCATCCATAAATTATCCCTGTAATTTTCTTCTTACAATCTCTACATCCTGTTACAAGCTATGCCAGTCTACACTCCATCTATAAAAGCCATAATAATAAAAAATAGAAATAAAAATCTATAGGTTAACAGATTATAAGCTTGCCCATTATTCTACTCATGAGTTATTGTGACCCATCCCTATTTGCAATGAATCACTTGGGCTACAGCAGACAAAGCTTAAAAACTGCTCAGAGTAAAATCGTACTTACACTAGGTAATCTGTACTGTACTGAGGCATGTTTGACTCAGAAATGCAGTTAGTGACTAGTGTGATCACTCTGGGCTCAGGCTCAGACTGGTGGACTGGTTTAGCATGGAAGAAAACAGCAGCTGCCTCTGGAAACATCTTTTGTATATATGCAGTAGCCAAAAATCACTGCGTTGCATAATTAATAAATCTATATGTCTGGCTGTGGGGGGCGAGGTGGAAAGGAAGACCCAGGTGCAGACAGCTTCATGAATAAAGGTAGGCTTTATTGAATGTAAAGTATGAAAACTAAGGAAAACAAAAGGAAAACCCCAAAGGCAAAACTGAAAACGAAACCAAAACAAGCCTAAACGGCTAAGCCCCAAAGGCCGATGAGGCTAGTGCACGCGGAGACAACTAAAACATGTCCAAGGTGAAGTGGACCTTGTTTTATCGCCGGCATACTGATCCAACCAACCAAACCACATGGACCTGATTTTCCGGCCGGATGTACCGAATCACCCAACCACTGGGACGAAGTGTCACGATCAGGGGATTTAACATAAAGGACCCACAAGCAGGACAGCGTAAAATAACCATAACATTTATTAAACAAACATGATAAACAAAAGAACACAGGAACAGACAGACAAACCGAAACCAGCCGAGCCATCTGACCCCCAGGGATCGGCAGAAGCTAGGGTGTACTGGAGCCACGATCGCACGTCCCAGTCACTGGCTACACCAGTCAGGTGAGCCGAAACAAACAGGCAGACAGGCACTTCAGGAATAGACATCTCAACCCTAAACGCTCACGCCGCTGGACACGCTTTTACAGGTGCGGAGATTGCACCCAACCAGCCCAGTGAGACGCAGGGAGTGTCACGAGGGAAATCACACCAGATAACCCGAGAAACCTTTCTTTCCTTACTCCGTCTAAAACCTTTACATACCTCCGGGCTCCAACCTGTACTCCACCTACCCTCTACGAAGGGCAGGTGGTGCCTTCTTCCCTGACAGACTCAAGTGGGGTGTGGGACGTGCCTCGGTCAGAATCAACGCAGTGCTGAAACAGAGAAACAAAGCAGATTAGCAACAGTACACCACTAGCTTCACCATAGCACGCCACTGCAGACAGATCTGGGACTCGAGTGGCGCGCGATCCCTCGTGCAGAGCACAAAGCCACAATGCCAGATCAAGGCTCCAGATCTGCTGCATCCTATTTATAGTCCATATAACAGGTGAATCTAATTAGGACGTGCTACGGCAGTGTCTCTGTGGTGTTTAGAGACAGTCTTCCTCATGTTAGGCGGCCGCACCGCATTTAATAGGTACTTAGCCTCCTCATGACACGAAGGGAAGGCCTGAGCGAGGCATAGCAGGGTGCAGCAAAGGCACAGGCCCCAAGCGTTGACCCACCTGCAGAATCAAGTGTCCCTGCGGGCTTCCTGGGACCACACAGGGGCGCAGGGTGTGCCAAGGTGGTCCAGGTGGCACAGCAATGCAACTACCTCTCCTTACACTACCAAACTACACCCTGACCATTGCCTCAGGCCTCCTGGCCTTACTCTGCCCTCCCTCTACAAAGGAAGGGCGGTACCTTCGTCCCTCACCTTCTCTGGTGCCGTGAGCGAGACTGATGCATGCACTCGCTGCTCATCCCACGATTGTGGTATACCTGTATACAGCTCATCACTAAAACCTGACTAAAACTCCACACCGGCTACGCAAGGCAATGGTGAACCAGGATGTTTAAATTACACAACAATGGCCGGCACCAAACTGATTCCTGTCGCTCCTTTTGTAGCCGGTGGCAGCGAGGCTTAGTTTCCGTACCCGCAATCGCTTGCCGTGCATGAGCAGGAAGCAGATGCGTCGCTGGGTTCAGCTGTGACATAACCTCCATGCCAGACTGCCCGTGCTAATCGGAGCAGACCTGCTGTGGATCCTAATACTATAACGCTTAGCAGAGGGCTGTGTGTCAGCGGGCCTGAACTGACTCCAAAAAAGCAACAAAGTAAGTACAAGCTGTACAAGTGTGACTTAACTAAAGTAATATCATTATGATGTGTGCAAAGAATAAGAATAATTATGTTTTCACATAACTTCCATACTCATAGAAATAAATGTGTGCACTCTTTCATTGAGCACATGATGTGAGGAGCAAACAGGAAGTCATTGTGGACTGATTGTAGGTTAGCAGTGCACTGTTGCCAGGTTCTGTTTGAGAAGAGGACCTATCATGTTATAGTAGGAACACAACCATTGAGAGCAGCATTGTATGGTGATTACTTATCAGTATAGGTACGGAAGCACTCCATAGTGACCTTCACTATATGGATTTGATTCATTTATTCGCTGATCACATACTGTCTGAACAAAAAAAAATAAGGTCACACACTAATATTTTTTTGAACCACCTTTACTTTTGATTATGGCATGCATTCGCTGTACCATCGTTTCCACAAGCTTCTACAATGTCACAACATTTATTTCTGTCCAGATCTGCATTAATATTTTCTCAAGATCTTGTATTGATGATGGAGATTTGGACCCACTGCCTTCTTCAGAACATCCCAAAGATTCTCAATGAGGTTCAGTTCTGGACTCTGTGGTGGCCAATCCATGTGTGTAAATGATGTCTCATGCTCCCTGAATCACTCTCTCACTATTTGAGCCTGATGAATCCAGGTATTGGATCATCTTGGAATATGGTTGTGTTATCAGAGAAGAAAAAATCCACTGATGGAATAACCTGGTGGTTCAGTATATTTAGGTATCAGCTGACCTCTTTGGGCTCATGACCTAGAACTGCAGCAGCAACCCCAGATCATTTGTATGGTAGGCACTAAGCTTATTGCTGGATTTCTGGAACAGGGTGAATCTGGACACATCAGACCACATGACCTTCTTCCATTGCTCCAGAGTCCAATCTTTATGCTGCTTGGCAAATTGAAGCCGTTTTTGCCGGTTAGTCTCACTGATGATGAGTGATTTTCTTAAGGTTATTCAGCTGTTTAGTCCCAACCCCTTGAGTTCCCTTCGCATTGTGAGTGTGAAAATGCTCTTACTTTCACTATTAAACATATACCTGAGTTCTACTGTTGGTTTGCTACAATTTGATTTCAGAAAATGTTTAAGTGATCATGATCATTCAAGGTTTTTGTCCTACTTTTAATGAGCTGGACAGTTCTTAACCTGATTTTAGTAGTTTCAGCATCTCCAGAGACATTTTCTCTGCTTGATGAATGCAATAATTTAACCCTTCTAAAACAGATTAACATCTTTTCCACGACCACAGGATATCTTTCTACGTGGTTATTTAACAAATGAGAAGTTACTCACTGCATCAGTTAGAGTTAAATAACTTGTTAACAACTGAAACATAATCACCCATATAATAATTATCCAATTCGAGGCTCTTACCTATTTATTTAGTTAAATCAAGGTGGTGACCTTTTTTTTGGCCTGGTAATGTATATTACTGATCTGTTGCCACTTTCCGATGATAAGCATCAAATACACTTTGTGTTGTAATATCAGTCTTCCTATGCACGGGATGGCTCAGTTTTACTTTCACTATATACAGTATGCAGATACAGAGTATTTGTATTTGAACAAGCACATATTTCAGAACATTGCTTAACAATCCTTAGCAAGTCATATCAATTCTGTTATGCATATTCTGCTGCTTACTAAAACCCAGGCAGGATTAGTTTTACATATGGAGGTGGGCTAATGTAACTTTAACCAGGTAACCTTAGTAATTTCAGTTCAGTTTTATTCACAAACTACTATGGGTCACAGTATCATGCTTGGAAAGGGAAGCTTTTTTACCTTCCATAAAACATCCATTAGAAATAATTCACAAATCTAACTGATGCTTGGGTGGCACACCAGTAACTGGTCACTCCGGTTCAAGTCCTGGCAGTGCCTTTAAGCAACCCCTGTGGCTATAGAAGTGACCGCCGTAGATGTACTTCTCCCTAAGCTCACTTAGATCAAGGATAGGCTCCTGATTGACCCAACCAGAATAAGCAGGGTTAAAACAGGAACTATTTCATTCACCCCTTCCCATGGAAGAATAAAACAGAACAAAACAGCTTCAGTACTGTATAGGCTACAGGAACAAGTATTTAGTTTGACCTGTCCTTATAAGAGGAGTTGCAGCTCCATTCAAACTGATGCTGTAATACTTAAAACATAGCAATATGAAGCACATCATTCGAGTGTTATCTGTCTGGTACTTGGTCTCGAGCCATGATTCAGGTGGTTTGGCAAAGAAACACGTCTCAGGTGTGGCAGGATAATCAAGAAAGCCTCGAACAATTCAAAACTCTGTGCCAGATGACATTCTCAGTAAATATAAATAGTAAAGTCTCCGGATTCTGGCTCCAGCATACTTTTCCGTCTGTACATGAGTCATAACTGGGCATTGTTTTCTCCCAGGCTTATTCTCTGAGTCATAAGTGGGAACTGAGCATCTACACAGATAAAATTCTGCAAAATATTGCAGTCAAAAATATAAAAAATATATAACTTGAGAAAGTCCAGTTGAGGTTTCCTAAATGGAAGCATACGGGCAAGTGTTGTAGTAGTAACTTTATAAATCTAAAAATATAAGAATAATGGTATTAGGATCCATGCCAGGTCTGCTCCGACTAGCATGGGTAGGCTGGCGTGGAGTTGACGTCACATCTGAACCCAGCGAGGCATCTGTGTCCTGCCCATGCGCGACTAGCTATGGCGGACGTGTAATCAAGTCCATGAAACTGGGTTCAGCTGGGATCAGATTATAAAAGCGAGTCATGCGAACCAGTCCTTGCGGGCCATTCGCTATGGTAAGAGCGTTTCTACGTCTGTTGGCCCGCTGCAGCTTGTAGCCAGTGTGGGGCGTTTTTTGACTGGGTTTTCAGTTGACGTGTGGCTTCTCTCTTTGCACTCTAGGCACATCCTGAGCTGGTGTGTTGCATCCTGCATATGCTGCACAGCAGGTGCATGCACCAGTCTCACTCATGGCACCAGAGGAAGTGAGGGACAAAGGTACCACCCTTCCTTTGTAGAGGGAGGGTGGAGTAAGACCAGGAGGTCTGAGGTAATTCGAGGGGGAGTTTGTTAGTGTAGGGCCAGGTAGCTGTACCACTGTTCCACCCGACCCCCCTCGGTACTCCCTGCACCCCCCCATGTGGTCGTCCTGGCACAGCCAGACCCAAAGGATCCACACGGGGGCTACCACTAGGGCATCCGGTGCCACACGTGGGGAGTCGCTCAGGCCCTCCTTTCCACTTCACCCCCCACATCGTAACAAATGGCATATAAAAAATAAAAAAGCAGTAAAGAAAGAAACAGCCTAAGAGTATTTTTCGGGGAGGTGACAAATGTGTATTCATAATTTGAGAAATGGGAGGAAAGCAATTCTACATTTTCAGAGGAACGCCTTGGTGTATTTTTACCAACTTTCTGGCTGCCAATTACTCAAGCTTTAGGGAGTTTTACCTTGTCACTCCAAAACATTCTTCCAATAGCCTTCTGGCTTGTCCGCATGATCTTTAGCTAACTGCAGACGAGCAGTAATGTTCTTTTTGGAGAACAGTGGTTTTCTCCTTACAACCCTGCCATGCACACCATTGGTGTTCAGTGTTCTTCTGACGGTGGACTCATGAACATTAACATTAGCCAATGTGAGAGAGGCCTTCAGTTGCTTAGAA
>JAVSBU010347510.1:0-10247 GCA_033118015.1 Loricariichthys derbyi | reverse complement strand
CACACACACACACACACACACACACACACACACACACACACACACACACACACACACGCACGCACGCACACACGCACCCACGCACGCACAAATACACACTGATGCTCCTATTCTATGCCAGACGTTCGCTTCAAGGTTTGAAATTCCAACTTGAGGAACTGAAGAATAACTTCAGGGATAAAAACCATCTTCCAAAGTCTTTGACGTTAGGTTGTGGGTTGCTGTCATGGCTGTCGCTGAACAAAAGCTGTCAGTTGTCTGCCAAATATTTACCTGCAAAGTGGAAAGTGTTTAGATCAGAGGACCATAAGCACTAGAAACAGACAGAACACCTAAGATTAGACTGTCTATGTGACAGAGACAGAGACTCAAACTCCAGACTCAGTTCGACACTTGCACAGCAGAGGCTCGAGGTTCAGGACTCACAGGTTTAAGACTTGAGACTTGATTCAGGCTAAGATGGCAGATACTCATGACTTGACTCGCAAGCAGGGGCTCCAGACCTGAGTCCAATTTGCACAAGCTACAAACTGAAAGTACGAATCGGGCTTGCACAATAGAGACCCGAGACTTGACTCGGTACTCACACAGGAGACATTTGAGACTTGGACCCAAATGCCAGATATTAGAGACGACTTTTTCTCAGACAAAAAAGACTCAAGACTTTGGTGAAGACTCAGATTTGGATGTTAGAGACTCAAGACTTAATTTGGACTCACATTATCGTGACTAGAGACTCGAGACTCAACTCAGACTTGCACACTAGAGACTTAAGACCCGACTCGGACTCGCACACTACAGACTCGAGGTTTGTCTTGAACTCGATTTGTTTTCTCACACTAGAGACTCAGCACTAAATTTGGACTCCCAAGATAGAGACTCGAGACACTAAGTCACAAGAGAGAGATCAGACTTGGACACTCGAGACTTGACTCATTCTCAAAATGTGAGACTGACTCAGACTTCCAGGGTCGAGACTTGAGATTAGAATCAGCCTCCATGATAGAGACTTGAGACAAGACTCAGACTCGTGCAGCCTCGATACCTGAATCGGGCTTGCAAGTAGTCTCTAAAACGGACTGAACCAAAACCATATAAAACAGTTTGAGACCATTGTTCTATTACTGTGCCAGCACCAAACTGTACAGTTGACGCACTGCAACACTCCAGAGAAGACGGTTCTATTAGTCCCGACCCACAAAGCTTCTGCTGCATAGTCCTTGTACTTGTGCACATTTTGGGATTCTCAGTTAACTAATTAGAAAGGGTGTCAACATACCCCTGGCCACGTACTGTAACTAAACTGATAATAAAGTTAATCCAAAACTAAAATACTTCAGAGAATTAAAAAAACACACCTGTGGAAAACCTCTTCTTTACCAGTGAAAGTCTGAATCCGGATCCCAGTAGGTGGAAGTCACAGCCGGACAGCGTGCTTCCCTCGCTAGTGAACTGCACCGCCAACTGGGCTGGCGTACTGGGACCTTCAGCCAGCTGGAAGCGACCCAACAGCGCCCCCACTCCTGGGACAAAAAGAAGACATGGTTCATAAGTAAACTTACATCCTACTGATCCGTACCACGTCTCCTGTTGTTAGAGGGGGTATTTTGATATTCTCAAAAACAGGTTTTTCAGACAGTGCACATTCACCTCCATTTTCTGATTTCTGCGAAAGGTCTTGGATCTTCCACAGTATCTTCTGCGTTTCTGGGATCCTTTGAAAAGAATAAGATGTTACGATGTACAAAAGTAGTATTTCACTTAAACGCTGCTCAGGTTTTTCTCTGCCGCTGTCACCTCCAGCTTGGTTTGAAACCCCATACCTATGAAGCTGCTTTGTGAATGTCAGTGGGTCCACATGCCAAGGGTTCCATAAATAAGAACATTGGAGAAAATTCACTATTTGCTAGAAGTGGCTGTTCCACACCTGGAGCGCACCGCCTAGTTACAACCTTCATGCCTCTTTTCATCAGCAGGTGGCAGCTGTATCCATCTACCATCTCTGCAGTTCCTCAGATGCCCCAGAGGGGTCACTGTTGCAGCAGTGGGGAACCGATCCCTGTCTGACCTACCCTTTCTGAGTTGCCCTCACCTGTGTCTGCAAGCTGAAAATAACCCCTCAAAAACTGGATCTCTGTGGTGATGCGCTAGTGTGTAAGACCGCTAAGCCACCTGAACACCCTAATAAATAAAGGTTTTTACTAAATACAGGTTTGAGATTTACATAGGTTTACATACATTTTCCAAACTATTCAACAACAAACCTTAGAAGATATTGCTGCAAAAATCCAGGTAATTACAAAGAGGTCTACCAGGGATCCTTACCAGATGGCTGGCGGAAGCATGGCCTGTAGTTTCGTAACACCACCGTCCACAGGTACGAGGAACTGGATCTTGGTCAGGGGCGCCGGGGTGGCCATGGCCTCTGCGTTGTATTTGTAGTCTATCCTGAGGTCGGTGCTGTTGGAATCACTGCGCCAACTGAGCGCCAGGTTCAGAGGCGTAGACTGGATGCCCCGTGCTGAGACCTGTGCGAGGAGACACACCTCAGACGTCATGTATTGACCTGGTGGCTGCGGGGTTCAAACCACTGCTCTGTCAAACCGTCTGCTGCTCACCTGGTACTTGAGCATGTCCACGTTGTAGTAAGTCGCCTGTGGCCGCTGGTCTGCCACCTTTTTGAGATGAGCCATCAGGTTGGGCATGTTCACCCAGAACTCCTTACAGTCAGAGATGGCTGGAGTGGTGTCACTGCACAGAAGATGTGGCAAGCTTCATCCTGGACATCCCTAATGAACCCCTGAACCCCTTTCCCAGTCTCACCTCTGTATTCTATTACATCACCAAATAAGAAAAAATTGGGATGGTAAAGCACATTAATAAGGAGTTACATTCACTAATGCCATTTAAAATATTACTGTGCCACAAAGAAGCCTTATGTTAAGCATGTCCAAAAGCAGCGTCGACTTTTCTGGGCTAATAGGGATCTGGGGTGGGCCATCACAAAGTATAAACATGATTCTTTGTCCCAACCTTTTCTGATTTGGCTTTGCACATTATAGAGAACGTATGCTTTGCAAATGGACTACTGGTGGTCTGACATTCAACAGCTATGGGAATCTCTAAGCAGCTGATAAAGAAACTGAAACTGAAAGTACGGTAATCAAGAAATCATCGCTAATGGTAAACGTTTCCGTCAAAACGAGGTCTGGAAGACTAAGAAAACTTCTTTGACAGAACCAGACTGGTCAAGTATGCAAAGCAAAGCCCTTACATCACGCATGTTTGGCATGTGCTCGTGAGTGCTGTGGGCCATGTTACCAGCAGAGCAGCTGAGGGTTGGGGAGGACCTGCTCCAGACGGCTGTACTGGCTGATAGCGAAGGTCAGCGCCGGAGGACTCGGCTGGTTCGAGAAGTGCCTGGTGATGCCTGCTGGGAAGGACAGTACCATCTCTCCTGTTATCCTTACCACACACCTGCATAAGGACACAGCCAGGTCGCAGTCTTACATTTGGGCTTACAGGGACGATGGACTAGAAATGAGGTCTTCAAAATAATCTGCAAAGGCCTGGTGGTTGCAGGTCTCCATTATAACCAAAAAAGGATCCCTGTCTGTCACAAAACAAATGCTCAAATGGTGGGACCACCTGCAGCTACATATGTTGAAGACCCCTGGTGTGGTGCATGGCGCAGAAGCTAAGAGTGTAGCATGTTTTTGTGCAGCGCAGGACGTACTTGCTGGGATCGGCTCCTTTGAAGTAGGCACTGACAGTCTCTGTGAAGGCTGCCGCCACTGGCAGGGTTTCCTGGGGACCCATAGTGAGTGGACTTGGACCTCGGGAACAGGCTAGGACACACAGAGTATCACAATCAGCTGGCTGACTAGCTACTCAATGGTGCCGTGACCCAGCACAATTTAGCTTGGCACTTGAGCAGCTTACCCGAGACAGAGAGGTTGAACTCTCGAGCCAGTGTTGGCGTGGAGGCGGCACTGAGGGAGGTGATGGAGGAGATGGAGGAGCTGCTCTCTGCCCGGGCAAGAGGAGCAAATGGTGGAGGACTCCACGAGTGCACAGGGGGGCTGAAGGGCCAAGCCTGAGAGTTGGTGGCACACCAGAACAACACATCATGTAAAAAGTACCATTGTTATACTCATCTATATTTTAAGTATCTGCCTTGCATTTTTATATACCAGGTCTGCCAGGCTTGGTTTGCCAGGAGGAAGTTTGGGTCGCGAGGATGGCCGTGGTGGCAGTGGTGGTATCGGACTACCTGCTGACAGAGGTGTTGCAGGACGTGCAGGTGATGAAGGCCCTGAGGAAGACAGAACTTCTGCAAACATCATACTATTAGGGTAATGTAGGGGGCAGGGGGACATCAACCTCTCGAATAACTCCTGGACTTGGTGGCAAGAAGACCGAAGTCTTCTTTAGAATAGGAAGAAATTGATTTTTGGAATTAACGGTGTCAGCCAATCAAACATCTGGATTTAACGGTGCCAGGGAACTGACATCTGGAATAATGATGCCAAGAAACTGACATCAGTGTCTGAGAATTGCCATCTGGACTAAAGGTGCCAGTGAGCCAAATACAACTACGAGAACCTAACCAAGTATTGTCCACCAGTAAAGCTCTGATTTGTACTGCTGAACGACTCTGGTTTGCAGTTGCATACAGATGTTTTTGCCTTGCTAGAATCTCCCAAGTCTCAGCGGGAGTCTAAGTTTGACACTCATCACAAACCCGTGTTGCCCTCAAGTTGATTTTGATAACGAGACTATAAAAAGGTGAAAGACTTACTGCTGCCCGGTGCTGGTGATGCCACAACGGGCCTGTAGGTGACAGGGGGCAGTGGGGGTGGTGTGCCACGGAAACCTGTCATCCCACCTTCTTTAGGTGAGGTGGACAATGTGAGGACTTCTTCCCTCAGCCCAAACAGATCTGGCGTTCTCCTGGAATCATCTCGGGGCACAAGAGTAGGTGGCATAGCAGGAAGAGGGGGCATGCCAGGACTAGCTGGGGTGTGAGGGGTGCTTGGGGAAAAGCCTGGCTCTTGGAAGTGGACAGTGGAGCGTAGAGGTGGGTCCAGATTGTCACGAGGCAAGATGTCTTGGGTCGAGTCTAGGGGTGGAGGGGGTGGAGGAGAGTCAGGAGGAGGGATAGGGTGCAGAAGAGGAGGGGACGAAGCGGGAGGCGAAGCAGGAGGTGTATCCTCAGGGGAGGATGACAGGGGTGGGGACGGGGCCGGCTCATCAGGGGGCGGAGGTCTGGATGCCGATGGATCGCTGAAGCCGGACTGCACCATTTCAGACCCGGATCTTGAGGTGTCCGCCGGGGCAAAGACATTGTCCAGGTCCCCGAGTGCGGATCCCCCCACATGGTCTGATAGTAGGATGTCTCGATACGGAGAGGACAGACAGTCTCCTCTCACACTGGGAACAACGCTGTAGTAGCCTGTCAAAAAACAACCTTATTGAATTAATGGCTTAATTAAATAAAAATAGTTGAAAAAGTGCAGCATCTAGAGTTCACCCATTTGCAACAGCCTGTCTTACCAGAGGATTCCAGCGAGCTCGATCTGTAGCTGGGTGGAGTAGCAGGAATGTTCTTCGGCGGAAGAGGAGGTGGGGCTGCTCAAAAGTACGGATGGTTAAATAAAATGTTCGCCTTCAAAACCTGGAGAAAATCTTAACGGGAGCTCTGGGTTAATTTACCTCCTGTGGGGAAACGTCTGTTCAGAGGAGAAGTGTTGCGTGAAACTGATTGACACCAAAGCTCCGCCTCTAAGAACACTGAATATGGAGAGAGGATTGTTTTAAATTAACAGGGATTTCAATAAAGCCTAAAGTGTGTATATGCACGTTTTACTCTTTAAAAAATTTAACTCGGAAGGTGGAAACCCCTGATCAGTAGGAACAATGCATAAATACAAGGGCGTGAGCTGGCGGGACTGGAATTTAACCCACCAGAGGTTAAGGATTCCCTGCTTATGTTTGCTTTCCATGTCTCTGTTCCACCAGGCAGGAGTTCCAATACATCTGGGTCTATAGGTACTGTCTCATTGCCCATCAATATCGGTCTCGGTAATTCAGTTTCACCTTTGTGTCTCATCGTGACTCTGCCAGCAGTGGCAGTAAAGGCTTGAATTCTGTTACCCTTTGTTTCTATACTTGTTTCACCTCACCAGGGGCTTTCATCTTCCAAATTTCCTTTCCTAATCTAAGGGGCTGGGTGTATGCTAGCACAAGCTGCTTTGCGTTTACCTTCTGAGTTCTGTGCTTCGAAGTTCACTTCAAAGGAAGGAGTAAAGAAAGCTGAGGTGTTGTCTGATAACCTTTTGCTGAATAAAGAAAAACTAGGGTAAACACGGCAGTTCATCTGCAACAACCGACCAGCTTCTACACCACACCACCTAATGGCTAACCTTGGGGTATCAGGACCAGGCCCCGGGGTTGGGGTCGGGGTTGGACGTCTCGGCCGGACGATCTCCTCATCTGAGGAGAAACAGCTCTGAGTTATTTATTCTGGATAATCTGCGACTCATAGTGTGGTTCTAACTACAAATTTGGCCCATTGGAGCCGAATTCCTGATACGCGACACACTTACTTGAGATGGTACGCTTCAGCTGGCACTGTAAAGAAGAACAGAGAGGATAACGAGCATTTAAAAGTACAAGATGGTTACCATATAAAGTGGTGTAAATAGAGGTTTGATTCATTTCCTGGTTCAATACAGCCCGTCTGTAACTGAAGAACTACAAAGTGTAGCATAGAATCAGAGAAACTATGGGAAGTGGAGCTGATAAAATGGACAGTAAATGTAGATAAGGGAGATAATAATGTTTGACACGAACCTTGGCTCACATTAAAGACAATCCTAACATATGGTTAAAGCTACGGTGTCTATAATACAGGTACAGTCACCATCGTCGCTTAAAATGTTACTGTACAAAAAGGCCACCTTATGTTAACCAAGTCTAGAAGAGGTGTCCACATTTTCAGATTTGGGGGTGCATTTAAATTAAATTTGTCAGGTCAGAAGAAGTAATACAGATGGAGATCACAACTTACCGGACTGCGCCTCTATGAAGGCATAACGAGAAAGAAAGAATAGGCCAGATTAGTACACGTTTAACCATCGTGATGCTTTATAAACACATTTAGGCATTAAAACCAACATGGAGATAAAACATAAACTTAAAGCTCAACACGTTTCATGCCTCAGTATCAGATGACTTACTGGACTTTTCATCGGCTGCAAGAAAAGAAAAGCAAAGCGAGTCAGGAGTAAAAAATAATACTGACGCAAATGTACTGTACGTAAAGCGACCGGATTTGAGAGGGACACTGATCTTCTCTGGCCTTACCAAAGGTGAGGTGGAGATGGCCAGCGTCCCTGCAGAGGCCTTCAGCTCATCCATGGTGGCCACGGTGCCGTTGTCTGGTGCCAACGGTTTGATTTTGATCTTAAACTTCTTGCCTGGCTCATCCTCACCCTCAGACTCGCTAGATGAGTAGAAGGTCCTGGCTTTGGCTGGAGGTGAGGAGAAGTTAAGGAACTCAAATTCTGTTCTCTGTTTAAGAATGCTAGGATTATCGATCATCCCCCAGGAAACGAATAAAGGATATTTCCAGCTCGTTCTCCAGGCCTGATGCTGTAACCCTCGTCATCCACATCAGGGGAATTCTGGGACAGGACGGAGGATGTAACGAGTCAACCAGCATCAAGTAATACATGACAAATACGTTATAACATCAAATGATTAACCAGGCCCGTGGATTGAGGATTTGACGAGGGGTTCCTACCCTGGACTGGGAGCCTGCCCATCACTCAGGAATGTAGCGCCAAGGACGCTCCCCCTATGTGACTGAAAGGCACCACCAGGACTCAAACCCAGACCACCAAAATGGCAGTATGATCTATTTTTCATCCTTTATCAGGTTATTAATGAATTTAAGGAGCTTGTACTAGTAACAGCGTCTAAAAGCCGATTCACACAAGTTATTAACCACAAACTAATTCCTTTAGCCTTTAATACCCATGTATACCACCGGTGCCAACATATCTGGAGCTGACATGATCTCAGACCGTAGTACACCTTCATACTGAACTCTGTCCCACCCATACACTTATTCATTGTGCTTTGCTTACATAGCGATCCCAGTCGATCTCTCCATAGAAGCCGTTCGGGGCACCGTTGGCCCTTTTCTAGGAATGACAAAAAAACACCTCATTAATCGACGCACGATCAAATAAATCAGTGTTGGCAATAATTAAGTGAAAGCAAACTGTGCTCACTGATTTGTCTTTGTCTGGTGATCCCCTGGAATTGAAAAGAGACGTGTCAGTAAACATGAAAGGTACATGCATTACATACACAGTGCTGTGCAAAAGTATTAGGCCACCGTTCAATTGGTTCTTTCATCAATGATGTAATGATTCAAACCCAAACTTGGATCCATCACTCCATCAGAGTCGTAGGCAAGTTCATTAAAAAGAAGCAGTCAAAGGGTACAAATCATACGGGTGCAATCTCTGAACCTAGGGCCCCTCTTCATGGGTGTAAGGGGTCATGGATCTGAGCTGGCCACCACCAAACTGGGTGGAGAAAATCCTTCCGGAAAACACTGAAGCAAAACATGGACACCTCATGGTACCCACTGGACTGGACCCACCTCATGACTCTTCTTTCACCACTGAGTCATTGACTGAATTTGTCCTGGGTGTCTTGAAAATGCTTCTAAAGACGTTCACACTTACACAATGTACTCTAAAGTTTTTTACTCACGTGGAATCAGTGTCCTTCTCTTTCTTGCGTAACCCGAACGCCTTTCGAGTACGCTTCTTCAGGCCTGCGGAGGTCAGACGAAGAAAACACGTATTCAGCACTTACAGAACTTACAATGGACCTCAGTAGCTCAACACTTAGGAACCTGGGACTGGATTCACAAAAGCGACTTAAAATAGGAAATCGTCTTTAATGTGTGAAAAATGTTATGAAAAATTACTATTCTTCAAATAACCTCTTAAGATATATCTTATTTTTTTCTTAAATCTTTTCTTAATAACAATTCTAAGAACAAGTGCTATTTTGAGAACATTACAGTCTCAAATGTTTTCTTAAACTTACAATAAAGTCTCACATTCATCTTACAAAACAAACTGAGTATCGAAATTTACCAAACTTTTAACAGTTTTATTTATTTATTTTTTGAACACTTGATGGTTTTCCTCTATGTTGCCGTCCTCTAAGCGGATTAAACGAAATAAAAGAAGTAACAGTGAATACAAATAAAAAATGTGTCTTATGCCTTATATTGCAGGCTGTAAAATGCAATAAAGTTTTTTTAAATTACATTTAAGAAAATTATCATTAAGGTCTTAGTGTTTTTTTTTCATAAGAACCTTTGCAGGTTTTCTCTTTAAAAAGCCTTTGGGAATCTGGGCCCTGACTGGAGCGCTCAGTGGTGGAAGGCAGTGATGTTTTTTGTTACTACTTGTGTGGATGAAACTTAAAACGTGGCATGTGCAAACATTTGGGCACAACGGTCAACATTTAGGGAAACGCCCTTGCTGGGAAATCCGCTTACAAGCACTTCTTATTGGTCATGGTGAAAAAGGGGTCCGGTGCCCCCCACAGAGAACACAGGGCGTAGGTGCATCAGTCAGCAGCAGAGGTCGATGTTGCGCTCTCCTCTGTTCTCTCCTCCCTCAGACGTGGCCAATTGTGCCCGTGTATGATGATTGACCCGGGTTTGAGTGATGGAAGAGTGTATTAGATTATAATGTTGGAAAATATTGGTGCCACTTGGAGTTTAGTCAAGTGGATGAGGAAGCTGGCCCAATGGATATCAATCAGCAATGTCTGGGACTCGACCCCACAACCTCCTGATAACTAGTCCAAAAATACTCAGCCACCCCCATCCAATAAAATCCTTATGACCATAACATAGCACTGTGTGATATTTAGGAGAGGTGAGTTTGGAATTTTTGGTACATTGAAAGCCGGACCTTGTCTGGTTTTAGTCCATATAGGAAGACGGGGGTAAGGTGTCAGTTTAGGGATTTTTTTTTCCCACCAAGCCATGCCTTTAATACAATGGTACAATTCAGGGGTTCCATTCCCAGTCTATGATGTGTGTGTGGGTTTTCAGCCCTGACACACCTGAACACACACACAGACACACACACACACACACACACACACACACACACACACACACACACACACACACACACACACAC
>JAVSBU010347500.1:0-10247 GCA_033118015.1 Loricariichthys derbyi | reverse complement strand
TGTGGGGGTGTTTTGCTGGTGACACTGTTGGGGATTTATTCAAAATTGAAGGCACACTGAACCAGCATGGCTACCACTGATGTTTCTTCATTTGTGACAGTTTTCTTGCATCCACATTTTGGCAAATCCAACTCTGAACCTGTTTCATGAAATTTGGCAAAGAGTTTGCTATCTGTACCATGGGAGATGGATGGTCTTGAAGGGTGTCTTGCATTGAAATCTGCTGCAACGACCTGGGTATTGCATTCACCAGACATCAACACAATTTCTATCCGCTCCTCACGTGTTAACCTGTGCAACATGTCAATGGCTGTAAACAAAGAGGAACTTGTAAATAACTCATGAAAGAATAAAGTTCTGCTAAAACCAAGCACACCATTGTTTTTCTTGTGAAATTCTCAATAAGTGTGATGTGTTACATGACCCTCATTCATTGGAAATAATAAAGTTGGATCCAAAATGGCCGACTTCAAAATGGCTGCCATGGTCAACAAACATCTTGAAAAGTTTCCCCCTCCCATATACAAATGAGCCACAAACAGGAAATTGATATCACAAACTATTCCCATTTATTATTATAAGTTCTCTTTGTAGTGTGGAGTTGACATTGTGGACCAGAAAGCCCGTATGTATTTCAGTCCGCGCAGGAACATTGTTTGGTAGAACAACTTGTATTGTTAGCATTTTTGGCATTTTTGTCATGCTGCATGAACCACATTATCTTGAGATTCAGTTCATGAACATCTTCCTTTTGAATTCTCTGATATAATCCAGAATTCATTGTTCCATCAATAATGGCAAGCCTTCCTGGCCCAGATGCAGCAAAACATGCCCAGACTATGATTCTGCCACCACCACGTTTCACAGATGAGATGAGGTTCTTGTGCTGAAATGCAGTAATGTCCTTTCTTCAAACATAATGCTTTATTTTTAAATCGAAAATTATATTTTTGTCCCATCCATCCACAAAACATTTTTCCAATAGCCTTCTTGCTTGTCCAAATGATCTTTAACAAACTGTAGATGAGCAGCCATGTTCTTTCTGGAGAGCAGTGACTTTCTCCGTGCAACACGGCCATGCACACCATTGTTGTTTAGTGTTTTTTCTGATGCTGGACTCATGAACATTAACAGTAGCCAATGTGTTAGAGGCGTTCTGTTGCTTAGAAGTTACCTTGGGGTCCTTTGTGACCTTGACAACTATTACAAACTTTGCTCTTGGAGTGTTGCTTGTTGGTCTACCACTCAGTGTAACAAAGGTTTTGAATTTCCTCCATTTGTACACAATCTGATTGGTTTTGTAACCTTTTACAGCCTGATAATAATCAACAATGCTTTTTATGAGGTCCTTAGAAAATGTCCTTTATCCATGCCAAAATACACTTCAACAAATGTGTTGTGAAGAGCAGATTTTGATAGATCCTTATTCTTTAAATAAAACAGGGTCCCCACTCACATATGACTGTCATTCATTAATTCATTTAAAACACCTGACTCTAATTTCACTTGCAAATTAACTGCTAATCTTAGAAGTTCACACACTTTTTTCCACTCACTAGTATGTAATCTTGTATCATTGTCCTAAAATAACAAATGAACAAGTATAACATTTTTTGTCTCATTTGTTTGCCTTGGTTCTCTTTATCTATTTTTTAGGACTTGTGTGAAAATCTGAGGATGTTTAGGTCATATTTGTGCAGAATGTAACGGGGCCTGCTGCTTCCATTCATGGAAGTAGCCTTCTTCTAGGGCTCGTAAAGGCAGCTGTGCTGCGTTTGCCAAGGCTTTATTGCCACCTAGTGGCGCAGCGCTGATGCAGGCCAAATTGACATCAGTTGGTTTTAAAGCTTAAAAAGTTGGAAGCGAGTTGGAGCAGCGGGGTGGCATTAGAGTGCGTTATGACCAAGGATCGCACGTTGCCGCCACTCCAATCTCACTTCCTAGTGTGTGTGTGGCATGCAGCAGGGAGGTTAGAGATGCACTAGTAACATCTTTTCATTTTTTGTGTAGCAGATCTTTTCTCACGGCTGTGCTGATGTGCTCTTCTCACCAATTATGCATGCGTTTTTAGGGTAATAGTGAGGTGAGCACACCAGCCTCCTTGCTAAGGGCGTTAAGAGGGAGTTAAGGATGATGGTACTGCCCTCCCTTTGTAGAGGGAGGGCAGAGTTGAGCCAGGAGGCCTGAGGTAAGACAGGTTATAGGCTGTAGTGTAGGGATAGTTTTTATCCCTCTGTGCCTTACGAACCCCCCCGGCCCCATCCTGGATCCCCGCCTGGTCATGTCGGTACAGTGACTGGGTGGAGAGAAATCACACAGCAGTGCCAAAAGTGCACCCCAATGTGGTCACACCAGCAATGACCACACCTAAAGGGTCCACACGGTGGTCTAACCAGGACCCGAGGTAAATCGCAGGCGGGGGCACCACCTCAGGGACTGTTCCTACACCACCTGTCTTACTTCATGTCTTCCCCACTACCTGGCCGATCGGCAGGTCCTGCCAACAGCCATCAGGTGTGTCCTCATCATCCAGTGTATCCTAGCTTCCGCAGATTCAGGGGTTGGCCAGTAAGGCACTTTCATTTTGGTACTTCTTCAGTTTTCAGTATCTTTTGGTTACAGTTTGTCATGAGTTAAAAAAATCTACCAGTGTTTTTTGAAGCTGTCCTGCATTTGGGTCCTCTCTTTACATCTCGCCCCCAAGTCATAATACAGAACATTCAAAAGGGTTCACAAACTTTTAAGCACCACTCTAAATGCCCTCATAGCTCACTGGGACAAACTTGTCAGTTATAGATGAAGATTGCAGAGCTAAATGTTTTCTTCAGCAGTAGAAAAAAAAAACAAACAAAAAAAAACATTAGGAAACAGTAATAGAGTGCGTTTCATCATTATGCATACTGAATAGTATTGCTCATTTGGTATTAAGGGGCCCATGATGTGCTAAGAAAATATCCCCACACCATTACACCACCAGCAGCCTGAACCATTGGAACAAGGCAAGATAGATTTAAGTTGTCATGTTGTTTACACCAAATTCTGATCATACCATCTAAATGTTGCATAACACATTGAGACACGGACCAGGTTGTTCAAATCTTCTGTTGTCCAATTTTGATGAGCCTGTGTGAATTGTAAGCTCAGTCGCCTGTTCTTAGCTAACACCAGTGACTCCCTTTGTGATCTTTTGCTGCTGTTGCCCATCCAGAGATGCTCTTCTGCATACCTCAGTTGTAACAAGTGGTTATTTGAGTTATTGTTGTCTTTCTGTCAACTCACACCAGCTTGGGCATTCTCCTTACCTCTTGTGTCATTAAGGGCTTTTCACAAGAGAACTGCATTTTTTTTTCTTTTTCAAACCATTCTCCTGTGAAACTCTCAGATCAGCAGTTTCTGAAATACTCTCAGACAATCTGGTCTGTCACCTACAACCATGGTACATTCAAAGTCACTTAAATCACCTTTCTTTCCCATTATAATGCTCAGTTTGAACTTCATCATCTTGACCATGTGTACATGCCTAAATGCTTTGAGTTACTGCCATGGGATTGGTTGCTTAGATATTTGCGCTAACATGCAGTTGAATAGGTGTACCTGTGTATACTGTCTAAAGCATAACAGCAGTACATTTTAATTGTGAACTCATGTTTTGACAGGTTTAAGGCTTTAGCAATGCCCTGTATATGCTTTAAATGAAATGTGAATATGAAAAATATGAAATATTTTTAAGAAGACTTAAGTTCATTATCACAAAGTGTTACTAGTCAAACTAATTTAGAGCTGAATGTAAACCTAAATTGCTATCAAAATAAGCCAAGAAAAGAGCTCTGGCCCTAGTAACTGCACACTAATAGCCGAATATGGTTAAATAAGATAAAAGAGCTGACTGCTTCGGTGTGGCATAGCAACACAGCACGCTTCCAGAAACATAAATTATAAAGACAAAATTCCTGCCTGTGTGGTAATCACTTACCTGGCATATAATACACTCGGAGTTGTATATAATACCTGGCATATAATAGACTATTAGAACCCAGTCAGTGGTGAGGCTTTATTAACATTTATATCATGGTTTTTGCTATTGTTGCTATGGCTCCTATTTTATAGTTTTCTGAGGTAGTCTAGTTAGAAGGGTGAATTGTGATAAATAATCATGCTGATTATCAGAATAATTATGGTTATTATAGGTAACTAAAATAAAAAAACAAACAAATGTTCAAATAGATAGATGTAATGATACCACACGAGTCAGAGCCAAGTGCAGGTACTCTATTTTAATGCAGCAATGAACAATCAAAAAGCACAAAGAACATAAACGAAAATAAACACGAAGCAAGAGCACAAAAGAGGCTAACCGAAAACAGACAAGACTAAAATGTGAACAGGACGGGATAACTAAATGAGGCAGGAATAAGCAACACAACAAAGACAAGGAGCAAAAGGCAATAATGCGAGGTAGATGCAAAAACTGTCAGAGGAAGTCAAAACAATGATTCACTTACATTGCTCCACACTGGGGAGGGCTGAAACTGTCACTTTTATCGCCCCATTGTGGCTGAGAGTTAATTGGTGATAATGTCTGCGAGCTAGGTTGCAAGTTAGTTGGACCACTAGAAGCACCCTGTGAGAGAAATAAAACATCAGACTACAATGCTCACAGGGCACTTCTGGTGCCCACTGGTGGCCTCTGGCATGACAGAGCTCCCTTCCAAGGGGCTACCTCCAGTCCATGGGTTAAGAGGGAGTCGATTATGTCTCCTGCTGCCACCCAGGAGTTCTCCTCTGCACTGTATCCTTCCCTGGCTGCCCAGCACTTAATCTCCCCCTGTCATCTCCTGGAATCAAGAATCTCTGATGGTGTACATGTTTTGATTTTGGGCTCTGTCCCTTGAGCTCAGAGCCCCTTCTCCCTCCTAGTCCAGGGGCCAAGCATGGGCCGGCTTGTGGAATGTAGGGTAAATCTTGCTGTGTCCCTGCAAGAAACCTCATTAACTTGTTTTAGAATCCTGAAAGAACCGATATACCAGGAACTTATTTTTTCCCCTTGTGGGATTACCAAAGGACTTGGTTGAGACCCAGACTTGGTCTACTGGCTTGTAACTCAGGGTGGCTCCTCTTCTCCTGTTCGCTGCCCTTTTAATAAGCTCAATGGCCTAGGACAGGCTCTGGTGAGTGAGGGCCCAGGATCTCCCAGCCTTCTTGAAACAGGCATCTATGGTGATCTATGTGATCACAGGTTTCCAAGGGTACAAAGGTGGCTGGTGGCCCAGGGTAACCTGAAAGGGAAGATTTGTGGAAGATTTGTGTGTACTCTGCCCAGGAAAGGTAGAGAGCCCACTCTTGGGGCTGGTGCTGGAAATAGAGATGAAGGAACTTTACCAGCTCCAGGGGATGGAACCCTGAGCTTCTCCATGAAAGCGGTCCATACGGGGGGAATAAATTGAGGACCTCTGACACTAACTATTTACCTCCAGGAGGCCGTAAAACTTGAACCTTCTGAAATAAGATATTTGCATTCTCCATGGCAGTGGGAAGACCTGTCCTGGGAATACACCTAACTCCTTTAGAAAAAAACAGTCTACTACCACAAAAATTATTGTCTTGCCCTGTGACTGAGATAGTAATAAAGTCTATTGGGTCTATTGACTATGGCCTCTCTGGGACAGGCACAGGGTGCAGCTTACTTGCCAGTAACATGTGTGGAACCTTGGCCTGGGCACAAGCAGAGCATGATGAGATGAATTCTTGGATGTCTAAGTTCATATGCAGCCACCAATACTTAGACTGGATGAGCTCATTGGTGTGTCAGGTGCCAGGGTGTCCTGCACCAGGAGTGATGTGGGTCCGGGTGATAAGACAAAATTTAAATGAGATATGAAAATTGCCCACCTGGCATAATGCAAATTCAATTGTTTGGGAGCCTCGAGATACTCCAGGTTCTTGTGATCTGCAAAGATAGTGACAGGGTGCTGGGCACCCTCCAGCTAGTGCCTCCACTCCTCCAGGGAGAGTTTAATTGCCAGGAGCTCACGGTCCCCAACGTCATAGTTCTGCTCTGCAGGAGAGAGCTTTTGTGAAAAGTAGGCAATGGGGTGGAGCTTGGTTAGCTAGCCCTGTCTCTGTGAAAGAATGGCACCTACTCCCTGTCTGGAGGTGTTGACTTCCACTGTGAAGGGAAGGTCAGTATCGGGCTGCTTCAAAATCAGAGCAGAGACAAACGCCTTCTTCAGGCACTGAAAAGCCCGGTCTGCTTCAGGGTTCCACTTAAAGGTCTTGGCCTCTCTTTAATAGATCAGTGAGTGGAGCTGCCTGGAGGCAAAAATTCCTAATGAACCTCTGGTAAAAAAATTATGAAGAACAGGAACCGTCACAGTTCCCTGACCATGTTGGGGTGTTTCCATTGTGTGATGGCCTCTACCTTCTGGCAGTTCATGGCCACTCCCTCTGGCCTGATGTGATACCCCAGGAACTCGACATATGTCTGGTGAAACTGGCATTTCTCCCTCTTAACAAAAAGCTGGTGCCACAGCAGGTGACGCAGGACCTGATGAACTTGTTAGACATTAGCCTATAAGGTCCCTGAAAATTTCATTTATGAAATGTTGGAAAACACCAAGGGCTGGAGCCAGGCCATAGGTACTTGTAGGGTCCGGACATGGTACTGAGAGCGGTGTTTCACTCATCGCTCTCCCAGATCCTGAATAGATTGTAGGTACTGCGAAGGTCTAGCTAGGTGAAAACCCTTGCCCCTTGAAGCTGCTCTAATGCCATTTGGAAGAGGGTAAGTGTACGTCACCAAAACCTTATTCAGGCCTCCTGGACTTGAGTCTCTGGGCTTTCAACCTGGGTGTTGTACACAGGGCAGATTTCGAGATTAAGACAGTTTTATAGGCAAAAGGGCGACCACCTCCAAATATCCCCATCTCTCCAGAAGGTCATTGGATCATGACAGCGCATCCAGTCCATGCCTAGAATAACTGGGTGCTTGGGAGAGTCAACAAGCAAGAATGAGGTGATGTCTTTGTCAAACAGGCACCTGGAGCTTGATGGGAAGGGTCTGGTGGCTAAACCCGCAGCTGCCAATCGGAGCGCTGTCCATGGCCCTGATCTTAAGTGGTGACTTCAGCCCACATATAGGGATGTTGTTGGTCTTGGGGTGGCTTCGTCAATGAAGCCAAGGGTGGCATCAGCATCCAGGAGCACTGACAATGAACAAACATGACTGGATAATCTGATAATCAGATCAGATAATCTGAACTGGAACAATGAGATCATGTGGTACCAGTGGAACAGCACTGCTCACTGTGTGCACTGGGGTATGATTCTCTGTACCATCCTGGGTGCATGAAGTAGCTGAAGGCCTGGTAGAACATTGAACTGCATGACCGGCCTGCCCACAGTAGAAACACAGGTGAATGTCAGCTCATCACTTCTTCTACTGCTTGGTCAGGTGTCGTGGGCTACAGCTGGGCCGCTCTCTGCAGCCAAAAATGCGGAATTCTAGAGCATAACCCATGGCGCCCTGGTTACGCTGCAAGATAGTGAGAAGTCTTTCTCCAGCACTCTGGCCATCAGTGCTGTGGTCAAAATACTTGGTGATAAAGATCAATGTGAATAAGAGAAATGTGAAATGTGGATAAGAGCGAATATCCTTACTATCATGGTGCCAAAGTGTGGTTGCCCATTAAAGGGTCTTACCACTGAGCAGGCTGATCGCTACAGCGAGCTTCTGCTGATCTGTGAGCTCAGCATTGAGTGTAAAGAATAGGTCACATTGGAGCAGGAACCCTTTACACCCCTCTGGCTTGCTGCCAAACCATTCTGGTAGGGCACGGGCAACATGGGTTACTGTGTGGGAGTAGCCTTCCAGAGACATAGGGTGGCACAAACCACCTCCAATTGCTGTGTACTATGCAACAGGACCCCCTGCAGCTTGTGCTCCATAGTGATGCAGATCAACCTGCAATGATCCCACACGAGTCAGAGCCAAGTGCAGATACCATATTTTAATGCAGCAAGCAATCAAAAACACAAAGAATGCAAACCAAAGTAAACATGAAGCTAGAACACAAAGAAGGCTAACAGAAAACAGACAAGACTAAAACAAGAATGGGACAGGATAACTAAAGGAGGCTGGACCAAGCAACACAAAAAAGGCAATAACAGAAGACAGACGCAAACACCGTCAGAGTGAATCAAAACAATCATTCACTTATGTTGAGCCACACTGGTGAGGGCTGAAACAGTCAGTCTTAATTCCCCAGTTCGGCTTAGAGCTGATTGGCGGTAATGGCTGCCAGCTGGGATGCCAGTTAATAGCGTTGAATCCGAATGACGTCACGACTGACGTGAAAGTTTCGAACAAACGATTCAGTGTGGCTACTGCTATACGCGCTGTTCTGTTGGCGTGGAAACAAATGGCCAAACTTAAAGTTTCTGTAAAATAGCTCATCTCGATAGGTAGCTCAACTCGACAGAACATGCACATTTCATAACTCTCTGTGAAAGCATATTCTAGGAGCAACATTTCTGCATGAAGCGATCAAGGACTACAGCATAGTTCAGCTTAAAATGTGGCTGGAATGTCGAGGCTTGCCTGTTACCCGTACAAAGACAGATTTAGTGAGCAGGTGAGTTGCAAAGAGTTGCTAGCTGTTTGTTTTAGCATTTAGTGTTTGTTAACGTTAGTTACTTGCAAACCGATGATAAAGTCATGACTTCAATGTTTTTAAAACTTTAAAGACTCTTAAAAAACTTTTAAGTAGAAGCCCTGTATTTAGTGCACGTTACCATTGGCCACTTCTGCGTTTATATTTAGCCATGATACTGACTTATTATCAGTAAAAAACCAACGTGTTCTGGTGTATTATGTAGGTGGTATCGGGTCGGGGTGTTTATCAGTAGGCTGCGTTTCTCTGTCGAAGTGTTTGGAGCATATATAAATGTCCTTCTTACTCTTTTGTGAGTGAAGCTCTGGTCGTCCACACACGACGAGGTTTTACAAATGGAATAAATGGTAATGGTAATATAGTCCTTGTGGGACTATCTGGAATCACTCCGGCAAAATCCATAACTGCGATGCTTTGTTGTGACCATTTCTAAGCGGTTTTGATGACGAGTTTCAGATGCAAAATAAAGCCCTCGCGCGAACGTTTGTCCGAGGAATCTTACTTTCATGTGCATGAGCATTTGAGCATGCTATTTTTAGAAAAATACGTCATTAGGACTCAACCCTATTGGACCCTGTGGTAGTTGTAGTCCAACGTTGTAGTTCTCCCACGGGGTGTTTCTAGTGCCTACTGGAAGCCACTGATGTGACAATAGAGAGGTAGATTGATTCAACTTTATTGCCATTGCTCAGTCCAAGTACAAGGCAATGAAATGCAATTAGTATCTACCATAAGTGCAAATAGTAGCAATGTGAAAGTCTAAATGTACAAATATGAAAACTGTGCAATTACAAACAGAGTGAAAAAAGTAGAAGAAACTGTGCAATTAGTGCATAGTGCAATTATGACAGTGTGTAATAAATGGAAGATAAATAAGGATATGTGGATATAAATATGGTCTATAAATATATATGGATACAGATAAAAATATGTACAGTGTTTAAATATTATATACTATTTAGATTGTCCAGTGAACGGTATTGTGTTACATTGGTCCAGTCTGTGCAATGTGGGCAATAGCTGTCCTGATGTAGTGTTGTGTAGTAGATAGTTATGGGTGTATTGAGGAGTTCAGTATTTGTTATAGATAACAGGAATAAGCTGTTCCTGAGATGAGTAGTTCTGGCACGGTACTCCTGTATCTCTTGCCAGAGGGCAAGAAATTATACAGGGTGTGGCTTTGATGAGAAGAGTCCCTGATGATGCTGCATTCTCTACATAGACAGTGCTGGTGGTGAAAGCTGCTGATTTCGGGTAATTGTGTGCCTATGGTGCACGATATGGTCATAATCATCTCAATGGTGCAGCGGTAAAGGTTTATCAGTATGTGCAGGGATATATGGTCCTTCTTCATTCTCCTCAAGAAGTAGAGGAGATACTGTGCCTTCTTGACCAGACAAGAGGTGTTGAGAGTCCAAGAAAGATCCTCAGAGATGTGGACACCCAGAAATGTGGAACTGGAGACACCTCAGATCTATTGATCTAGACAAGAGTGTGTGTGTGTGCGTGTGTGCGTGCGTGCGTGCGTGTGTGCGTGTGTGTGTGTGTGTGTGTGTGTGTGTGTGTGTGTGTGTGTGT
>JAVSBU010347489.1:0-10247 GCA_033118015.1 Loricariichthys derbyi | reverse complement strand
GACACTTAACCCACATTGCCTAGTATGAATGTGATTGGTGGTGGTCGGAAGGGCTGATGGTGCAAACTGGCAGCCTCGCAACTGTGGCTACATAGTAGCTTACCACCACTGGGTATGGTATGAATGGATAATGTGAGTGTAAAGTGCTTTGAGCTTCTGGAAAAGTACTATATAAATCCAACACATTATCATTATATAGCCACATAGATTCTGAGCTAACATAAAGACCACGCGAGTTCAAGCTAGACAATCACCAGACAAACACTAAAAAAATAACCTAAGTTGAACCAACATGGAACTGGCAAGGTTCTCCTTTTTGACCAGCAAACCATCATCCAAAATATGACATGCTGGGTTGTTTTAACAGGGGAGCCCCATAAAAATACTATTGTTGTTCTGATGTTGTTGATGTTGATGTTCTGACTATTGTTGTTCTTGTTGTGCAACTGTAGTTTTTGCACTCCTCAGTGTCACTGCTGAACTGAAAAGAGTCCACCAACCAAAAATGTCCAGCTCCTAGCATCCTGTATGCAGCATCTTGTGAGCACTGAAGTAGGATTAGAGGATGACTAACACAAACAGTGCAACAACAGATGCTATACTGTCTCTGACTTTACATCATTAAGGTGGTGGAACATGGCAGATGTGTCTAATAGAGTGCACAGTGAGTGAACAGTGTATAAAAACTCCAGCAGCACTGCTGTATGCAGTCCAGTCTTACCAGCCAAATACTAACACACCACCACATCAGTGTCACTGCAGTACTGAGAATGACCCACCACCCAAATAGTACATGATCTGTGGAGGTCTGTTAGCCTGACCATTAGAGAACAAAGTCAATGGTACTATGTAGAGTATGTAGAGAAACAATGGTGTACAGTCTGTAATTTTAGAACCACAGTGTGTTTTATATGGCAAGTGGAAAAAGGTAAGAGTAGAAACAACTGTAACTAATTAAACAGCCAGTGTATATTGTGTGTCACATTGTGTGTTTATTGAGTCAAAGGAAACGTTTCCAGTCCCAGTGCATGCCTGTGGACTTAGTTTGGGGACGTGGCAAGTCGGCTAAATCAGAAGTCAACCAGCTGCAAATCGCTGTTGATATGCTTACAGCTGATTGGAAGGCTATTGATGTGCTAACCAATGGCTAAAGAGTGCGTAGGCTTAGCGTTGAATTAAAAAACGAATCGTCGTCCCTGCTGCGTGCGTTATGTTGATGTGGTCCAATGAACGAGCTTGGACGCGGTTCTCGCGCTCTGATTGGTTCCCTCCCCCCCCGTGGAGCAGAGACAGGGGTGTGTGAGAGTGGAGCAGCGGGCTGGTTGTCACGTCCGAAATATTTGTTAAAACACATCACTTAAGTTACCTGGAAGCGTCACCTTGTAAGTACCACAGCCACATAAACAAGCTTTCATGTTCGGCAGCGTTAGGATTAGTAGCGGTTTGTTACTGTGTCTATAAGCTATCACACGTTATAATATCAGGTCACCTAACGGTATGTTAGCTTTCTTGTTGCTAGGTAGCTAGCTAGCCCTTTAACACAGCCTGATTTTATGTAGCATAGCTCTGTTTATTGGTTTATTGGTCACTGAACACCGAACTAGCTCATACAGTTAAATGCATAAAAGATCAGTCTCAGCAATAAGTACGTTTATTACTGGGTGTGTTGCATTTATTCTATGTCCATGACAGTAAAACAAAAAATACCGTACAAACGCCAAATAGTTTTCTTTTCAGCCAAAACAATCGAAAGTATATATTCACTAGTATTGTACGTTATATAGTCAAAAGTTTGTGGACATTAAAACTTGCTTTGAGAAACTTGGGCGTTAGTAATGTGTAGGATTTTGTTTCCAGTTTGCTTCAAAGTTTTCCTGCATATTTTGCAAAACGTCTGTGAGGTCGGGAACTGATGTTGGGAATAAATCCTGACTCACAATTAACATTCCAGTTAACCTCAATGATGTCCCAATAGGCACTTTTGCAACAGAGGAATTTTTTCATAGTTCTTAAAATCCCTCTTCTTTTTGGCCCTTTTGTCACCTATTCGCATTGCAGTAACTGCAGACAATTATAGTTCTTAGAACAGCATGTATAGGGAGTTTTTGAAATTTTCTCAGTCTATAGGAACACTGAGTGACGTAAGTATGCAGTGATTAGTCCAGGTGTATTGACGCAACTGTCCAGAACCAATTGTGTTAAGCAAAACCACCATTTTTAATAAATAACACTGGTAATATGGCTGGGCAATTATGGTACATTTATATCACAAATGGATCAGTGGCGACAGATTATCGATCTACTATTCAAATGTTATCCAATTCTTAGTAAAGTGACTTTTATTCAAAATGTGCTACACTTCATCCAGTTAAACAGGAATAGTTGCAGTCTATGTAGTGAAACTTGCAGTTGTTCAATCTTCCTTAAAGTACCAGGATGTTTTACAATCAAATTATATAGGTTAAAAATCTAACACCTCATAGTTAGATCCGTTATATGCCCAGACTGAATAATTCAGTCCGATTTTGGTGGGTATAAGGCATTTAGAAGAAATAAATTGGGGAAACCCCTTGGAAATTCCAAGTCATCAGACTGACCAGTTAATATGTTAATTTCTATCGTCCTGTGGTTTATCACATGACTGGCGCGTGCTGCGAACAGAACACTTAAAGTGTAATTGACGATTCAAAAGATATTATTGGTCTTGTTTTATATCAAATACAACCAGTGTGTTTTAGACATGTTCAATAAGTATTTCAAGATAAACGATAATACGTACACTACTGTCAGAATTGCTTGCTGTGTCTGCCATGTTTGGTGTCATGTGAACGAAATAGCATATCACATGATGCTAAATTTAGCAACATGGCAAACGAGCGCACGATATTTAGGAGTGTTTATAACCAGATTTTGTCAAATAAATGCATAAAATAAAGAAACTAAATAAAGAAGTCCTTAGGTGTGTTTTACTCATATGCTACATATTTTTAAAGCATCCTTGGGACTTTAAGCACTAAGAATATCCTCCATATGCTTAGAAAAGTATATTGCCTATCACAATAACAAATTTGATCACGATATGATATAATATTGTCATATTGCCCACCCCTAACTACAAATGGAAAAAAATATGTACAAATGGACAGACTGTGAAGTCCAGGCTTTGTGTGATAGAGATGTCTAAGTGAAATTTGTGTTGCTTAATTCACTTTCGCATCACATATAGCATTTGTACTGGTGGTGCAATTGCAAACCAAAATAAAGCCTCGGAATAAATGTAGTTCTAGTTGGATTTTCATTAGGAGTAGTTCCTCCCAAATTAGTCCCTAGAATTGTTTGGTGTTAAAGCAGCAATTGTTGGAGTTATGGTGCTCTCTGCAAGCCTGCGATGTTCTTCATTAGGTTTGACAAACCGTTCCTTTCATGGACTTTTATGGACTGTGTACAGATGAACTGCTGAAAGTGCCTACATGCGAAAAAGGAGATACAGCATGAGTCGAAGTTTGCTTGGCTTACATCACTTCAGAATCACATCTTAACGGTTCGAATGCAAAAATGCCCTGAAATGAATGTACTTCTCAGGGGAGATCCACGGGGGATATTTACTCCTAAATTAGTCTCTAGAACTGTTTGGTGTGAAAACCCCTATTGACATAATAGCATCACATGGTTGCTGCAGATTTGTCAACTACAAATCTGAGCATGCAAAAAATGCTATTGAGGGGAGAAACAATAACTGTGTCTTTGCAGCGCAGCCACCAGAGTTAAATGTGCTCATTTCTCACAGTTTGTACATGCTGCTCTGTCAGTTCACTGATCTATTCTGAAATAGATGCTCACATTGTACAGGAAATGTTTTGCACTGTCACATAAAACAGCTGTCACAGCTCTACAGTGAAGTAGTTTTACCCATCTTAATATATAAAAGCCAAATGTAGTTGTCAATAACTAATTCATTATATGCAAAATACTTGAGTATCTTGGCTGCTATTTAATACCGGTACAATGTGGTATCCAATATAGCATTGCTAAGTACGGTATATAATATGGAATTCAGACAATGTCCAGATCACATAACGTGCACATTCATAGACTGTATTGTGGAAGTGGTGCATGTGCACCTGGCGCCCCGAAGTCTGCTTATTATGTTATTCGGCCTCCTATCAGCGTGTACCTTGTCCAAGGCCGCGGCTGGAATATAAACAATCCTCCAGTAAGGATAACATGAAGAAGACTTCCCCCCCCCCATGCCTTCGTTGCTTTTTCCTGTTCTCCTGTTAAATCTTTGTGCATAACTATGTGTAGTTATGATGTGTATTTGTGCATAACTGTGCAGAAATGTTTTTTTTTTTCCAGTTCCCACACTGTATTCATTAATGAACATAGTCTGTGGATGTTTTTTTTTTCTCCTCCCCTTACCTCACGTATTCCTGTATTTGTGTTATTTCCTGCTGTAAGTATAGGCGGCGCCATGCTGGCTGCGGCCTCTCAACTCTCTCTTGAGTTGGGAAACGTCATTTCGTTCAGCATGCACTTGTGTAGAGATTGAATGACAATAAACTTCATACCATACCTTTATATCCAATTTTTAAAAAGTATGAATTTTACATTTTGCCCTTGTTTTTGCCTTCGAAGGGAAGTGTGTCTGTCCTAGGTAGAGGGTGACACATCAACCAAGTTAGAATAGTCTCTACTTCTAACAAGCAAGAAGAGACACTTCTGCTCTTAAACATCTCTGAAAGGACGTTGATTGCATTTAACAGCAAATACCTGTATTAAGATTTTTTTTGTTGTTGTTTTGGTTTTTTGTTTGTTTTTTGTTTTTTGGAGCACTTACTTGGATGTATGGATGTAGTTTCTGGGTTCTCAGTACAGATAATATTAAAGTCAATGAATCTGCACTGAAAAAATTACTTATTTTTAATACAAAAATAAAGTATTTTAATGATAATAATAAAGATAAAGATAAACCCATGGCCTTTAATTACAATTGTCATTGTGGAAAGTAGCTAACAGTTCAATAGGTTTCATACTAGTGGAGACCATGCTTATCCAACTTCGCTTAAGCCATTTTAGTTAATGTGTTGGGCTTGTTAGGTATTGATTGATGTTAATGAAGCCTCTAACTAACTTATTGCAGAGCACAGATGGAGCTCAGGTCTTTGCTGATTTGCTTTGCACTCTGCGTGGTCTGCACCAGCAGCAAACCTACAGAGAAGAAAACCCGCGTGCATCACGAAGTGCCTCTAAGCAGTAAGGAGCACAATGATGAGGACAACTTTGATTACGACCATGATGCTTTCCTTGGAGAGGAGGTGGCTAAAACCTTCGATGATCTAACTCCAGAAGAGAGCAAGAATAGACTTGGGTAAGGATGTGAGCAATTGTGTAAAAGTTTTCCATTCAGCTTTAGTTTAGTGAAGAGCTTATTTTACTATATTGCGTCCAATTGTGCTTACAGACTTATTTTAGGCAGTATCTAATGCATTCTTATAATGAAGGCATAAAAAATGTATTAATATACAACTCTTTTTAAGTAGCTTAATGCTACATTAAATGTGAGATGAAAAATAATTTAAGTAAATGTATTTATTTTTATTAAAATGATAAATAAGGTTAAAGAAAGTAGCAAAATATTGATTGAATAACTGTAAAGGAGAACAGAAATTTAATAATATTGTTTTACTAAAGGGAAAATCAATTAAATTACAATTATGTGGTAAAATGTATGCCCCTCAAATACCCAAAATCCAGCACTTGGACTTTGACCTCCTTCGAATATGCTTTCTAGAAAATTAAAAAAAAATTTTTTTGGAAATACCTTTAAAGACATTTGTTTCAGGGTAACATAATAGAGTATTTACAGTGGTGCTTGAAAGTTTGTGAACCCTTTAGCGTTTTCTATATTTCTGCATAAATATGACCTAAAACATCATCATATTTTGAGACAAAATCCTAAAAGTAGATAAAGAGAACCTAGTTAAACAAACGAGATAAAAATATTATACTCAGTCATTTAATTATTGAGGAAAATGATCAAATATTACATATTAATGAGTGGCAAAAGTATGTGAAGCTTTGCTTTCAGTATCTGCTGTACCCACCCACCCTTAATAAATAAATAACTTTATTCCTCTTTAACCATTCTTCGGTAGAATGATTTGTATGCTTAGGATCGTTGTCTTACTTTATCACCCACCTTCTCTTGAGATTCAGTTCATGTCCTGACATTTTACTTTAGAATTCTCTGATATAATTCAGAATTCATTGTTCCATCAATGCAATCCGTGCTGGCCCAGATGCAGCAAAACGGACCCAAACCATGATACTACTACCACCATGTTTCATAGATGGGTAAGGTGGAATGCAGCGTTTTCCTTTCTCCAAACATAACGTGTTTTTTTTTAAACCAAATCTCACCCATCCACAAAACATTCTTCCATTAGCCTTCTGGATTGTCCTTGTGATCTTTAGCAAACTGTAGACGAGCAGCAATGTTCTTTTTGGAGAGCAGTGACTTTCTCCTTGCGACCCTGCCATGCACACCATTGTTGTTCAGTGTTCTTCTGATGGTGGACTCATGAACATTAACATTAGCCAATGTGAGAGAGGCCTTTAGTTGCTTAGAAGTTACCCTGGGGTCCTTTGTGACCTCGCCAACTATTACACACCTTGCTCTTGGAGTGATCTTTGTTGGTCGACCACACCTAGGGAGGGTAACAATGGTCTTGAATTTCCTCTATTTGTATACAATCTGTCTGACTGTGGATTGGTGGAGTCCAGACTCTTTAGAGATGGTTTTGTAACCTTTCCCACCCTGATGAGCATCAACAACTCTCTTTCTGAGATCCTCAGAAATCTCCTATTTTCGTCCCATGATATACTTCCACAAATGTGTTGTGAAGAGCAGACTTTGATAGATCCCTGTTCTTTAAATAAAACGGGGTGCCCATTCATACCTGATTATCATCCCATGATTGAAAACACCTGAATCTAATTTCATTTGCAAATTAACTGCTAATCCTAGATTTTCCTAGAGCGCAGTAGCCCAAACTATGCCCCGTTTCCAAACTGCAGGTGCGTTTCCAGGATTATTTTCCTATTTCAGGCGGGTATAAAAATTTATAGTGCCTTCTTATAAGGCACTACTTTGACACCATTCAGGGGATTTCAGTAGATGTTGTTTTATTCCAAACATAAATCGATATAATTAATTAAAATGATTCTTAATGTCCAACAAATGAAACTTTAGGTAAAACAAATGATAAACAAGCAAGCAATCAGTTGAAAACCCATTTGCCTGCTGGCGTCTTCCCACTTCCAAACCTTGCAAAAACCCAGAGCACATCAGGCTTGCCCTTCTAATTAGCACAGGTGCACCAATTAGCTGATCAAATTCCACTAAAACTGACGCCAACATGAATATGCACTCAAAGTGTAGCCAGCAGGGGTCATAAAATGACTTCTGATTCCAATGCCTCCTATTTGTACTTTTGCCACTCACTAATATGTAATATTGGATCATTTTCCTCAATAAATAAATGAACAAGTTTAATCTTTTTGTCATTTGTTTAACTAGGTTCTCTTTATCTACTTTTACAACTTCTGTGAAATGCTGACGTTTTAGGTCATATTTATGTAGAAATATAGAAAATGCGTATGTGAACCATTTACAGAAATATAGAAAATTCTAAAGGTTACACAAACTTTCAAGCATCACTGTAGAGTAGTGGTTGAATATACAGCTATAGGCAAAATAATGTATTGCCTTACCCCATATATAATGTCTTTCTGGTTTGGTTCCTTAGAAAAATCGTGGATAAGATTGATGATAACAAGGATGGATATATCACAGAGGCTGAGCTGAAGGCATGGATAAAAAAAGCACAAAAGAAGTACATCTATGATAATGTGGAGCGGCAGTGGAAAGATTTTGACATGAATAATGACGGCATGATTGCCTGGGACGAATACAAAAATGTCACATATGGCAGCTACATTGGTAAGCTTGAGCAGTTCAAACACCTCAGTCAACAGACAAGACCCTTTGTTTATTGTTTAGCATAATTATAATAAACATTGCTCAAAAAAAGATGGCATCATATGTATACACAGTTATGACCTATAAATCATTTTTAACTGCTAGATTAGATCATGTTAATAAACATGGCAGTGGACTTGGTTAGAAATACAACAGCACAGGTATGGGCCCTTAATGACTGCATTACATTGTGTAAAACAGGTCGGTGACCGATATTGACATTCACCAGATATTACCATAGTTACATAGTCTTTGTATTCTACTGTAATGCCACTGCGTTCTATTTTATGGTAATTCAGAATAAGTTTAGAACATACAGTAACGTATAGTGGTGCCTGAAAGTTTGTGAACCCTTTAGAATTTTCTATATTTCTGCAAAAATATGACCCATAGCCAATGAATACACTACCAAGACAAGGTATTTAATATTCAAACTGATAGCAGGTTTTTTTTTTGTTTGTTTGTTTTGGGGGTTTTTTGTTTTTGTTTTTTTGGGCAAATAGTCACTCATTTTGAATTCGATGCCTGCAACATGTTCAAAAAAGTTGCGACAGGTGCAACAAAAGACTGACAGAGTTGAGGAATGCTCAGAAACCACCTGTTTGGAACATTCAACAGGTGATCAGGTTAAATGGAAACAGGTGAGTGCCATGATTGGGTATAAAGGAAGCATTGGGTATAAAGGAAGTCCTGAAAGGCTCAGTCGTTCACAAGCAAGGATGGGGTGAGGTTCACCACTTTGTGAACAACTACATAAGCAAATAGTCCAACACTTTAATAATAATGTTTATCAATCTGGAATTGCAAGGAATTTAGGCATTTCATCATCTGCAGTCCATAATATAATTAAAAGATTCTGAGAATCTGGAGAAATCTCTGCAAGTAAGCGACAAGTCCAAAAACCAACAATGAATGCCTGTGAACTTCGATCCCTCAGGCAGCACTGCATTAAAACCTACATCATTCTGTAACAGACATTACCACATGGGTCCAGGATCACTTCAGAAAACTATCGTCCATGAACACAGTTCATCACTCCATCTATTAGTGTAAGTTAAATCTCTATCTTGCAAAGTGAAAGTGGGCCCATCACTGATCCCATCTAAGATGGACTAACTCAAATTGGAAAAGTGTCCTGTGGTCTGATGAGTCCAAAGAGGAAAAGGACTGTCCAAATTGTTATCAGCACAAATTTCAAAAGGCAGCATCTCTAATGGTCTGGGACTGTATTAGTGTCCATGGCATGAATAACTTGCACATCTGTGAAGGCACCATTAATGCTGAAAGGTACATGCAGGTTTTGTTGCAACATATGCTGCCATCCAAGCAACGTCTTTTTCAGAGATATCTGTTTATTTCACCAAGACAATGCCAAGCCACATTCTGCACGTGTTACAACAGCGTGGCTTTGTAGTAAAAGAGTGCAGGTACTAGAGTGGCCTGCCTGCAGTCCAGACCTGTCTCCCATTGAAAATGTATGGGGCATTATGAAGTGCAAAATGAGACAACAGAGATTGCGGACTGTTGATCAACCGAAGTTGTACATCAAGATAGAATTCCACCTACAAAGCTTCAAAAATTAGTGTCCTCAGGTGATGTAACACAGTGGTAAACATGCCCCCGTCCCAACTTTTTTTTGAGCGTGTTGCAGGCATCAAATTCAAAATGACTGACTATTTGCAAGAAAAACAATAGTTCATCCAATTGAACATTACATATCTTGTCTTTGTAATGTATTCAATTGAATATGGGTTGAAAAGTATTAGCAAATCATTGCATTCTGTTTTTATTTGTTTTACACAACGTTCCAACTTCATTGGAATTGTGGTTGTACTCTTGCCACTCACTAATATGTGATATTGGAGCATTTTCCTCAATAAATAAATGACTGAGTATAATCCCTTCTACATGTGATTCCTCAAGATTCCTTTGGTTGTTTAATGTTATTATGCACTGTAGAGGGCGGGATATGCAAATTCCTTACAATTTTTCTTTGAGGAGCATTTGTTTTTAAACATTTCAATTCTTTTCTCACAAATTTCCATTGCCTTCTCCTGTTCTTCAGTCTCAGCTTTTCTTGGATGCTGCTTTTGTACCAAATCATGATCATACTCACCTGTTTGAAATTTTATATATACAGTGGGGAGAACAAGTATTTGATACACTGCTGATTTTTAAGGTTTTCCCACTTGCAAAGCATGTAGAA
>JAVSBU010347479.1:0-10248 GCA_033118015.1 Loricariichthys derbyi | reverse complement strand
ATATAGATAACTTAAATATCAATTAGTTAATTAACCCAAATGAATAAACATTTTAGGTGATTATTTACACTGTATAATATGTACTACGCATATGCAAAAATACTTTAAACGGAGTGCCGCAAAACCCGTGAAACAGCGAAAATACCACGATAAAAATTTTACAGTAATATTTTTTGAAAATCTGCAAAACAGCGAGTCTGCGATAAATGAACCAAGAAGTAGCAAGGGAACACTGTATACCCTGATAAATCCATCAGTTTATCATAAATAAAAATTTTTTAATACTTTAATAATATTTTAATACTGTATATATCTATACTGCCAACTACACTGAGTACAAGAAGAGCAAAATTAAAAATGAAAATTTATTTATGCTTATTGCTTTATTTCTATCGTAAAGTTGAAATATTGTAAGTCAGGCCATTGTAAAACTGGAGTAACTGTACTGCATTTTCTTAGATTGGACTAAGGCCTAGAAATTATTAAGAAACCTGATAAAGAGAGCTGGACTTTAGCTCGATAATCAGATTACTTAATGGATGTATACGTTTACTGTGATTTAAATCGGTTTTCTTAATCTGTGCAAGCACACAAATGTAATGATAATGAACGTAGAGCCCAGAAGCAGCTAGCAGAATCAAACATGGTTGCCAGATCTGCAGATTCTAAGAAACTTCATATCTTTTGGGCTTGTTTCCACAGACCTGGTTGCTTATTTCTCAGGTGGGAAGTGGCAACCCTGGAATTAAATGCAGCACCAACCACTTTTTGTGAGACTCTGAAACACAGTATATGCTTAAGGGAATTAAGAATTTCATTACTAAGTTAATACAGTTTGAAGTTTACATGACAGGTAAATGTGAGGTTAATGGCTGGTTGCAAAGTAGAAAACTGATTACTGCTTAAGTAAACTGGATGCTTTTCTATTATCTGATTGCCCAAATGCATGAAACTCATTGATGAAATGACTGACAAAAATCTGATTTTGTTGTTACTAGATTATCAAGTGCATGTTAACACACACTGTTATAGCCTTAACCACCGAATCACTGAAACTGAAGGGTGTTGTCCTGACAGTGATTCACTCATATCTTAAATTCACAACAGATGCTCTTATCCAGAGACAATGAATGCTTGGTAGTGCTGGGATTTAAACTCACAACATTCCATTTGTAGTCGAGAGCCTTAGCCACTGAGCCTCAACCACATTATCTATTGCTCATCATCATGGTCTTTGCTATAAATAATAAATGCAACACTAACAAGAGCAAATTGACGAAACTCAAGTCATTTATTATTAATATTTAGACACAATACATAACCCTATAATAAGTAGGTGTGACTCTGATAAACGTCCATTAAATACACAAGTGCAGTTTTTATTCCCTCTAATGGCCATGGATGGCACAACATAATAAATATTATTTAAATATATAGGATCAGCATCATAATTCAGAGAGTTAGCAAATAGCCATTTACTTTATACTGCAGTAGATGCTGTTATCATTGAATAGATTAGAATTGCTCGTTCTGTCAGAGCAGAGCATTTCCTCAGTGTCTAACAGTTTCATAAAGATAAAGTGGATTAAAGTGACTAGTGGAGTGTCTGCACAGGTTTGGGCATCCAGGTCCAATGACATTTTTATTGATTTTCTAAACAAAAAGAAGAAGTAACTAATGCAGAGAACAAACTCACAAACAAAATTTAATTATAATTTCAAAAATATCTAAATAATAGCCATTTTAATGCATTCTGTCATCTGAGGAGCTTAGAAACTCAGAAGCCTCTGGTACCAGAACAGAGGAACAGAGTCAGAACTGTAACTCGGAGTTAAGCTGGTACCAGGACCCTATACCTGAATAATGGACAAAACTAGGAATTTAGACCATAATTTCAGATAGAACCAGGACTTTAACCCTGAAGAGCAGACATAACTGGGTATTTAAACAACAATTTTCTGGTGGAACCATGACTTTAACCCTGAAGAATGGACAGAACTGGGAATTTAACCCAGAGGAATGGATGTAACTCAGATAACTGATACTTCAACCCAGAGAAATGGAAAGAACAGAGGATTTAATGAAGAAGAATGGAAATAACAAGGACTTTAACCCAGAGCTATAGATGGAACTAGGACTTTAATCCTGAGGAATGGATAGAATCGGTGCTTTAACTGAGTGGAACAGATGGAACCAGGACTCTAACTCAGAGAAACAGATGAAATCAGAACTTTAAGCTACAAGAACAGACAGAAGCAACACTTTAATGCAGAAGAACGGATGTAACTGAGACTTTAATCTAAAGGAATGAACAAAACAGAGATTTTACCCAGAGTAACAGACTAAAACAGTACTGGCATGGCTCAGCAGTACTAGTGCTAATCTAGGTGTAAGAATGCTGAATGATAAGAACTGGCGAAATGGAAATGCCACTCCATTGCAGGTTTGGGTAGGCGTCACTGTTGTGGGTGATCCCTAAACTGGCCTCCCTCCCTCAGACATAGACTGCATGTCATGCGTGACCCCGTGAGAAGGACCCAATAATACTAAAAATGCCTTGTATTGGGTACCTATCCATGGTCTAAACAGGGTGTAGGGACATGATTGCAGGGGTGAACCCCTTAGCTATCCTCCCCTCAGTCACTCAGAGCCAATCATTCATGCCTGTGAAGCCTGAAATAGTCAGAAGGCCCTGCAAAGACTTAATATGAATTAAAGTTATGTACCATTTAACGTCCATCCAGTTATGGCGCTGTCACTGTGCCAAAATTTGCCTGTGCGAATGACTTGCGGAGAAAAAAAATTGATAGTTGTCACGTATCGGGGGATTTGACATAAATATAAGGACCCACACGCAGGACAGCGTAAAATAACAACAATACTTTATTTAAACAAAAGCAGATAAAGAACAGAACACAGGAACAAGAACTAACTAAAAACAGCCATAGCCGGCTGACCCCCGGGGATCGACGGAAGCTAGTGTGTATGGGACCCTAGAGGACACGTCCCAAACACTGGCAACACCATGCCATGAGGTCTGGGGCAACCAGGCACCTCTCCCTCGGCGCATCTGCCACTGGAACATTTTACGGAAGCAGAGCGCGCAACCAACCAGCCAAGAGGCCACAGGGAGTGCCTCCATGAAACATAACTCCGGGCTCCAACCCGTACCCCTCAGGAGGGGGGGTACCTTCATCCCTGCCAAACTCTCAAAGGGATGGGGACGTGCCTCGGTCCAGATCAGTCAGGATCTACAACAGAAAACAGAACAGGTTAGTCTAGGTACACCACTAGCTTCGCCATAGCATGCCACTGTGGACAGAGCTTCGAGTGGCATGCTATCCCTCGTGACAGGCGAGAAGCCACAATGCCAGCTCCAAATACCAGATCCGCCACAGCCTATTTATAGACCTGATCACAGGTGCATCTAATCAGGCCATGCTATGGCGCCGCATTGTCAGATGGCGCTAAGTACTTCCTAACTGCGGCGCGGCCACGGAGCACGAGGAAGACTGTTTCTAAACACCACAGAGACAGCCTCCTCGTGACAATAGTCGTGATATGTTCGCCGTTTTCGTAATTCACACGTAATGCATTCTTTTTACGTCTGCACATGTTCGCAATAATGAAAAATTTCCGCACTCAAATTTTGAGCTGCTCAAAATTTGACTGCAGAAAACATTCTGTTCTGAGTCTGCAATATGTCCACCATTCTTTTGCACATTCATGATTATGTTCTTAATACAATTGCACATTTCTGTTTTATATTCGCATATTTCTGCAATGGTTTGCCGAAAACGAATATGTAGCAAATGTATTAAGAATGTATTGTGATCATAAAATGTTCATGTGGCGATTGAAATATTAATGCACCAATTAAGAGAAAGAATACAGCGTCCAAGTTGCGATCACAAATCATGAATGGAATGAGTTCCAAACACGATGTGAAAATATCATTATATAACATATATTACGGTCACTTAAAATACTATAAAAATGTAGGCAAAATTCGATTTCCTTCCTTTCAGTGTCAGCATTCAAGAAGTTCACATCACAGAATGGACAAACCAAGAAGTATAGCAACTGCAGCAGCACTTTAACAACATAATAATGTAATTTTCAGACTGCATCAACTAATTAGAAGAAGAAGAAGGAATGCATTAACTGTCTTGTGGCTTTGCAGTGCAGTTTAAAGCCCCACTGCCGGTGAGAGTTTAGAGGAGAAAACGACAGATATATTCCTTCAGTATTGGTGTTTTTGTAATCCAGACATCCTCCATGCAAAGCGTTTAAAAAGACTGAACCTTTTTTGCAACTCACTCACAGGACGCGCGCAAAACTCCCTCTTTGTTCGCCACGCATGCGCAATGCGTTTGCAAAACATTAGCGATTCAAATGCAAATCACCCATTTTATAACTCTTCATCAACACGTAAGTAATGCGTTCGTTTTACTTTTGCAAATCTTCCTTAATGCTTACGTAACACATTCTTTATTGGCGGGCATTTTTTTGGACCTCATTGCGGATGGCTGTGGAAATTTCAAAATTAAAGTTGTAACTCGTTCGCAAATACACGTTTTGGCACTGTGACAGCGGCTTTAGTGACTGTTGTCAACTGTAATGCAGTTGATGTATTTAGAGACTTTTTTGTGAATGAATTTCCACTATGTATTTGTAACAAGCTATAAATGACATTTGTAAAACTCTCTAACCTATCACTGTATGAAGTGGTTTACATTAACTCTTTGAGCATTTGTTTCATCTGGCTGATCTTCGTGTTGTTAATTATACTGTCTATCATTGCATTTTTGACTTTCGTCAAACAATAGGTCCATCATACCATCATGTTAAGTGTTACGGCTGCCTATACAGGGTCATAACAGTGTGTTATAATATTTTCTATAAATATTCTGAATTTACATTACAGTAGCATAAGAAGTCTGTGACTATGGTAATGTTTGGTCGACGTCCATTTTGGTCAATGCCCTGTTTCACAGAACGTAATGTGATCATTAAACATTGCACACCTGTATAGTTGAACAAAACTAGACAAATTATTTTTTTATTTTTTATTTTAGCCAAACCCACTTATAGGCACCCTAATAGTTATGATTCTAACTTGCTAAAGTCTATTCTTCTGTGCTGTAATTATGTGTATGTAAATTGATTTTGAGAACAGTCAATATTTACCATTGTTCTTAGTCAGAGGCTCTTTAAATAAAGAGTCTTCTTAAATAATGAGGACGGTCCATACAGTCAGTTTGCTTGGATGGAGATCTTCAGGCTGTTTTCCACCACCACCCCCTGGGAGCAGTAAATCAGACTGAGCTGGATTACTGATGGCTGGCTGGAATATTTGTTAACCAGGCTTCAGGCTCTTGTTATACTTGTGATTCACATCCATGTTCTGCCGCTTTGACCTGAAAGGACAGGACTCATTTGTCTCGTACTTCCATTGAGAGACACTTGCAGATATTTCAAAGTCCTGGATTTGTCTCTGCAAATTTGCAGGGGATTCAAGAATGAAATCTTTTAATCGAGCGCTCGTTGTTTTTGAAATTAAGCAATCAAAGTCGGAGGGTTAGTCATCTCAAGTTCCTTTTTTACACTTTGTCTCTCATCCTACCATGTTCATCCGACCGTGTTTGCTGCTGATTTAACTGAGACCGTTTAAAGATCCAACAGTGTGTTCAAGGCTTTAACATCTAAAACATGGCGGCCAGTGGCCGTCTGTGAGGATATCCGTGTTTGCCGTGGTGAGCGTTTCAGGATCAAGAGGCTTCTTGTTACTGAAGTGAAAGCAGCTTCTAGTCAAACCAGATACATTTGTTACTGCAAGGAATTTGGTGGGGAAAAAAAGGAAACGGCCTTTGTATTTGCCGACCCACATGGTATCAATTGAGACGTTGTATTTTTCAGAGTCAGCCCAGGTCAGCACAGAGGAGAAAAAGCTTGGCTTCGACAGGTGGAAAAAAATTGTTCCAGCTCTGCTGGACCAAATAATCTAGCGGTATTAGTGCTAAAAATCTGACGTGAGGACACGTTTAGAGCGTAGTCGTTAAGTCGCTGCAGCTTGAAAAATGGCTTCAATTCTCTCCGAGCCCATTAAGTGTTTTGCTGCTAAGCAGTTGTTATTAGCTACTTAAGCTGATGAAATCTATTATTTATGCTTTACATCGCAATGTATCAGAATGAGTAATGAAAAATTTCGTCTTTACTGTTATGACTAATGGAGAGTCTGCTTCATTTCTTATTGTGATATTGAGCTTTAAGGAATCTGCAATAAGCAAATGAGCCCTGTAAGTGCGCCTGACATGATCATTATATACGAGCTGGCGAATAATTCTCATTCTGATAATCACATTTAATGAATTGTCTTATTCCATTAATAATTGGGTGCTGTTATTACATTATTGTTTTAATGCTATATTAGGAGCCCTGCCACTCCACGGCGCGACACTAGGGGGGGCACGAGACCGTGGAGGGCTGGCAGCGAACCAGCAGGGGGCTTTGAGAGCCTGTTGGACACTTTGGTGCCTCCTGGCAGATGGGTGTTCATGCAGGTTGAACAGCAACACCTGCTTCGAGCTGTATTTATAGTTTGGCCGGAGCAGTGTTTGTTGCTGCATCATCGCTGGGCTTTTAGGTGCCTGGCAGCACACTGGCGTCTTTCTCTGGGACATCCATTCCCGCATCGGCCCTGCGCTGCGGTGTGCGAACCAGTCTACTTCCACTGGCAAAGGGGGACAGCTTTTTGCAGTACATACCAGTTGGCGCCAAGGCACCTGATATCCTCCAACTTGTCTTCCCATTTCCTTTACATGGTTGCTGAACCACTCAACTTGGGATTCAATTCTCGGAAGTCGAGATCAGTTCCACATGCCCGCTCCACCAGCCCTGCTGGTTCAGGGCTTGGACCAGTAAGGGTTTTTATGTTCATTCATCTATTTTCTTATTTATATTTCTTTCTTCAGTTCATTATTTTGGGGATCTTGTGTTTTGAGTCCGACTTGTTCGGCTGTTTTGTTTGACCTTAGGCCATGGGAGTGAAGGTATTAGATTATTAGATAAAATTCTGAAAATACATGAGGCTTTTTTTCATTTTTCATTATTCATTATTTTCAGGAATGCCTAACATACAGGTAATTTGGAGCAATATGCTACATCAGACCTAACAGAAACCGATGAGACATTCAAACACAATGACAGTATCAAAGTATCAAGCACAAAATCACTACATATCAGGTAAAAATCATATGCAAACAAAGGTATTCATGCCCTTCCGCTTTCATAAGAATATCATACATTGACTTCATTGATTTATCTTTCCATATGATGTTTTACTTCGCAATTTTGTTACTTGATACGAAATCTTTACCTTTTAATATCCTTATGATCCTTCTGAAGGAAATTGAGAAATCGAGCTGCCATGACAGTCGTCCAAGCAACGAGCGCTTCGGAAAACGCCGGACTTCGTAAATGTTCGGGTTTTATTGGCTTGGAGGTACGGAGTAAGGAAAAAGCAGATTTTCTTTGATGAACGTGGCACATACTTGGGTCGCAGCATTGATTTTATGAAAATAATGAAACTTTTTGGAAATAATGAATTTTTTTGCGGCGCTTACTGGCATATGCGGGCGGTGGACGATAATCTGATATTCCACTGGCCTTATGTTTTCATCAAATCTGCCATTCTGTATAACTGTGCGATTGGGTCCTTCCTTTTAGTTTGACCCAAATAATACACTATTATTATTATTATTATTATTATTATTATTATTTTTTTTTTTTTTTTTTACGTTGAAATGCATGACTCTATTGTTTAGGTTCCTTTCAGTTGCTGTGACTCAGAGATAAGAGTTTGTTGACCTAAGTTCCTTAGTCAGTTTGTAGTTTGTCACTTTCCTGGTTCTCATTTTTAAACTCTTAATGAGTTACTTCATAACAAGGGTGTGTGATATTAAAAAACAAACAAACAAAAAAAAAAGATTTCTCAATATTTCATTGATAACATCAATTTTACAGTGCAAGTCTTAAAGGTCCCCTCCAGTGGTCCTAATGGGGTGTCAGTTATCGAGCTGATTGGGTTAATTAAGGGCCACAGCAATAAAATCTCGCTTGAACTAGTCAATTTTATGGCATTTTCTTAAATAAAATAGACCACTCACCGAATTCGTGCTGAGAGGCTGATGAGTTCGGAAATCGTGCTGTGTGTGACGTCATGGAGAGGTCGCTCACGCTGATTGGTCAGAATATGGGATTAGGGCTGCGTCTAAATAGGTTACACTATGATTTGTGTACCCCACACGAGATGAATCTGCTTTATCCACGAGCAAAGCAGCGTCCTCCTTTTCCCCGCATTGCTCAGGTTCATACTGATATGGACTAAAATCATTTTCTCTACCTACGAGCTCACTATCTGATAAATTTTCGACCTCGCTACAGTATGAATCTTCCGCTGATGAGTCGCCATTTTGTCTACCTGCTCTCTAACTCCAGGTAATGATTTTGAGCTTGTTTAACGACTTTTAACAGGTTAAAGAAAAACTAATCAGCAAAACGTTCAGTGGCATTCAACACTATTTACTCGACTCTATCCATTCAGCTTAAGTAGATATGAGCACTGGAGGGGACCTTTAAATGTTTTCCAGGTATCAAAGGTATTCCAAAGTTGTTCAAACCCATCTCTCAACCACCTGAATTGGCCCCTTGCTTTTTGCGATATAATTGGAGAGAGCATTCGTTAAGTTTTACAATCTATGCTTTTATTATTATAAACCACGCTTTTTTGCACAAGGTTTGCTGAGTGTGTTTTTGTGCTGGTACCTTGGCTGTTTTAGCCTCCCAAAGTCTGGTATAATCTTCATATTCTGCACATTGGTTAGTTCACAGATGGTGAAGTAAGTTGTCGAGCAACCGATTTCCAACATAATTTGCAAATGAACATCTTTTAAGCGACATCCATTATTTACAAGCTAAACCACCTCCAGCAAGGATGATGGGGTCTATGTTTTGTCTACCAGTACAGTTGGTTCATTCATGTTTAACTTATGTCACGTGCTTTTAGAGAGAATGCTAGCTTAACAACAATTATGATATTAGTTGATAGATATCGCATATGTCTGCTATAGCTATCATTATATTAGCTTTTCATTTGGAAAATCAAGAGATGCTTGTCTACAAGTTTTTGTATGCAAATGTAGCTTAAAGTCATAAATTCACAACTATAATGCTAACTTATCTAATAAAAGCTTTGTGAAATAAAGAAAAGACTGTAACCTGACTAGTCCATTGAACATTACATTTCTTTGCTAAAACTTAATATATGATCTAAATCTAGCAACCCTCTGCCTAAATAATCACCGTTAGGCCATGCTAACTTGGATCATTACACTTGTTAATTACATTATGAACTCATTAATTCATTACATCCATGTCCTGAATTGAACGGTGTTATAGAAGGCCTTCCATATTCCATATATTGTAGGTGTATGTACCCACGAAAAAAGTGTGTACCCCATGTACCACACTATTTTATCATGTTTTGTAAGTCTAGCATGCAGTTAAGACATGAATGCGAGCCATTGACTTGGCAGAAAAGCATGCGGTGTGTTTTCGGCAAGGTGCTGATTGGAGCTGACGGCGCTAAACTTTTACAGCCAGGGTTACGACGCTCCCTCAGCTTTGCTTCTCATTAGTAGCCTTTCATTCTCGGTTATTAGTGAAATCTGATCCTTTCCCACCTTTCAACACGTAGTGTGTGCTGTAGCATTGTTGCAGATGAGGACATCATTTGGAAACGTGGCTACTATGTAAACAAGTGTCATGGTACAGAAATTTGTAAGGCAGCACAAAAACATTGACTGACCATCTGTTTAAAGACATGCAGGAGGTTCTGGCAGCCAGGCCTGATCTGTTTAATGTCTCTCTCTCTCTCTCTCTCTCTCTCTCTCTCTCTCTCTCTCAGCCAGGGGCCTTTTTTACTGAAACATGCTGCATTTATTACAGACATCTCTTGTATGGACTCCCATTACATGATGGTTTGATGTTCTTCTGAGGGTCTTAGGCAACCGGGCCTTTATGGCATTGATCTAAAATGACCCTGATACTAGATTAACCTACACCTGTTTTCTGGCAAAAAAAGGGAAGAAACAAGCTTTTTACTTGTACAGTGATACCTCGTGTATCGCGTGAGATATGTTCCAGAACCACCCGCGATAACCAAAAATCGAACAAGTAGAAACGGTA
>JAVSBU010347449.1:0-10248 GCA_033118015.1 Loricariichthys derbyi | reverse complement strand
AGTATTTACGTCAATATTAAATATAGATAACTTAAATATCAATTAGTTAATTAACACAAATGAATAAACATTTTAGGGGGTTATTTACACTGTATAATACGTACTACGCATGTGCAAAAATACTTTAAATGGAGTAACGCAAAACCCGTGAAAAATACAACGATAAATATTTTACATCAATATTTTTCTTTAATCTGCGAAACAGCGAGTCTGCAATAAACGAACCGTGAAGTAGCGAGGGAACACTGTATTACAGGGGTGTCAAACTCAGGCCCGCGGGCTTGAACCAGCCCGCAGGATAAATCTGGAAGTGAAAAATTGCAGTGAGACATGAACTAGAATTTTTAAAATAAACTGCTATTCATAAATTGTCCGCTAGGGTTGCACTGTTTTAGACATAGAACAGCTGAAAGAAGAAGAAGAAAAAGACAAACCAGTGCTGAGATAGACAGAACTAATGTTCAGTTATTATGAGATTGAGTATGTTTCATGTTTTAGAAATCTTATATTTACAGGCCAGGTGATTACTTTCTTTATAGATGTAAAATGACCACCAATTTGGTTTGTAAGGATGCTTTCACACCAGCCCTGTTTAGTCCGCTTTAATCGAACTCTAGTTCATTTGGCCAGAAAGTTTGGTTCGGGAGGTGTAAATACACAACCGAACTCTGATGCAAACCTAAAAAATGAACTCTGGTCCACCTCAAAGCCTAGGTCTCGGCTTGGTTGAGGTGAACTCTGGCATGGTGCGAAACAGATGTGAATGCCAAGCAGACCGAGGAGCGCTCCAAAAGCAGGAAGCGGACCACAACTAAAATGAGTTTGACACCCCTGCTGTATTATATACCCTGGACAAAAAATGAGTCACCTTACAATAGTAACTTCAGGTTCCTGCAGATGGCGTTTCACAAGAATGATCAGGCTATAAATACCTGCAGGGTGAGAATTCATAGATTGAGAAGAGGTGGTACAGTGTGGTGAATGTCTGATTTGATGTGTGGAAAATGGGTCACATATCAGTTTGATTAGCTAAAAGAAATTATTGTATTTGAGTCTGCCAAAGGCCATAGTGTGAAGGAAGTAGCTGATTTTGTAGAGTTATTGAAGCATCAGAATTTGTGGAGGTATTACAAGTTATTAGGTATTAGGTAGGTATTTTGTCCGGTGAGTATAATTTCTTTTTTGTTATATGCTCTGTTTTATTTATTTTTTAGCTTCTGTGTATTTAAGATATTATAATTGAAGCATTATTAATTAAAATATTTCAGTAACCACTTTGAAAATTCCAGTAGTAGACAATAATGAAGTAAATTCATTATTATAATTAAGTAGTTGGGTTTTTTTGTGTGTGTATCTGTACTTTATTTTATTCTATTTATTATGTTCTGTTCCCATTTTGGGTGATTTTTCACTTTTACCCCACTACATTTCAAAGTCAAATATCTTACTTTTGAATCTGCTACATTAAGTGAAATCTGTCGTTCCTTTTGGATTATGTGCACTTAAAAACATAACATTTAAAAACGGAAGAAGCAAGAATCAAACACACCAATCAGGGTACAGCACCCACTTTGTTTTGACCTATTGGACTAATTAATGACATTCTGTTAAGAGACTGAAGTACCAAGAGGGATACTGTAAACCTTTCACCTAAAATTAGTTCATTAAGTGATAGTATGGATATAACAATGATGGTAGGACATTAGAGCCATAACAAATCACAGTACTTTTTTAATACTTAAGTACCAAAGCTGGGTCTGTGGTAGCCTAGCTGATAAGGTGTTGGACTATGGCCGAGAAGGTCCAAGATCCCATCAAATCCCACCTCTACCAAGCTGTCACTGTTGGGTCCTTGAGCGACACTCTTAACCTACAATTACTTAGATTGTAAGAATGTATAAATTATACGTGGCTCTGGATATGGGCGTCTGCTAAATGCTATAGATGTAATTAAATTTGAAGGCAAATACTTTTGTACTTTTATTAAAATAGAGATCTAAAGGGAGGACTTTTACTTTTACTGACGTTATTGGTTATCTTTACTTTAACTCAAGTACATGCTTTATATAATTCGTCCACCACTGTAATATTTACAACCGTTCAGGTGCTATTATTTTAAATAGTGACTTTGAACAGTAGGAGAACGGTCTCACCTAGTTCCTGTTTAGTCCAAGAGGTGACCGATTATCAGCATGTCTTTTATCTAAACTGAACAGAGCCTTAAATCTCTTAATGTAAGAAGGACCTTCTTTCATCACATATAATAATGTTTCATCACATATATCATAATGTTCTTTACTGTCTAATGTTATCTAGCTGTTTTTGCTAACGCTAAAGCTACAATATACAATAAACATCCATTATTTCAAAATTAACCTCCAAACACTCCGAACCTTATCATTAACATTTTTCTCTGTTTACCAAACTGTGAGAGTCACTTCCATGTTGATACCTCAAACATAAACAGCATCATGTCTAATCTCGCTGATGCAAGGTAGATGGCTGGAGAGCTGCTTTGGCTCTTCTTATTTACAGTAACACTCAGACTGTTTGTGTAATGTTCCTCGGAAATAAGAATCTCCATGGCCACGCCTGAATCAAAATAAACTCCTAAACACTGATTTGGGGATCTGCATGCTATCTAGTGAATCATAGTCTCTGGATGTTATGGTTGAGCTCTGAACTTTTTGTTCTCGAGCTGGATTCACAAATACTTTCTTAAGAAAAATGTTCATCAGAATATTTGTAATTGCAGTTATCGGAAAAAAACCCAAAAACTTTAGAAATTCTCAGATATTCTTTTAAACCTTTAATGTTTAATGTCCTCACCAAGGAAAAAAAAACAATGGACAAATTATTTTATTTTATTTTTATAATAATTTTATTAAGTAATTATTAATTATTTATTAAATCAATATTAAATAAAATAATTTTTTCCATTGATTTTTTTTCTTGGTGATGACATTAAAGGGTTAAAAAGATAAAGTGACCCATAAAGTGCTCTGCCAAAAAGTTACAAAGGATGTTAAAGGGTTAAGAAAATCGTCATCATTTTCTCATGTAGGCCATGTTGCTTTTACAGCTTACAGTATATGGTGTAAAACACATTTTGAGTTTGTGTTTATCATTATTTCTGTTATTTAGTTTAATCCACTCAGATTAGAGAAAAATGCCAAACCAAACATTCAAATTACTTTTGGAATCATGGAGGAAATAGCCAAATGGAAAAATCGGCCTTATAACAATATTGGTTTTATTTCCAATAACTAAACTCTTTAAAGTTTGGTCAGTTTAGATGCTTACTTTTGTCAACTCTTACAGCCTAAGACAAGTGTGGGGTTATTGTAAGGCTAAAATTAAGAACATATTGTTTTCAAGAACAACTTGTTCTTAGAATTCTCTTTAAAGGGCAAATTCATCATTTCTGGTTCTTTATATAACAAATAAAAATTTCATGCAGTCGGATGGAGATTTGTGTACCTTATGGTTGTTAAAAAATGGAATTTTGTAGGCCATTCTCAGGACTTTCCGAAAACACAGGAGCAAAATGGAAATGAGGCTCATTTGTGTGTGACATCAGCAAAGTGAGTCAGAAGCCTAGAACAACATCAGGCTTCACAATGGACTGGAATATGACCATGTACATGATAGTCGGACTTTGACTGAACATCCAATTCCGATCTCTTCCGATCAATTGATTTACAAACATGAACAATTTAATTTAATATATTATGAATCAGAAGTTTGCAGCTGGCTGTATTACAGTAGAACTTGCTGTTCCGTATGGTTCTCGCTATGCCAAACTTCCTTCAACAACAATCTTAGCGAGATCCACTCTTTTCTCTTCACTGCACCTGTATGTAGCCTGTTAGTGTTGTACTGTGCAGGGTGAACATGCCATACTGGGACATATTATGCATAAAGTCCTAATTAATTTACTAGTATTTACACTAGTAGAGTCAATAAACTCTCTGCGTATGCGGGCGGTGGACGGTAATCTAATATCTTCATTCCCATGGCCTAAGTCAAGTTGTAAGTGTTTACACTCGACCGTTTACAATCTACAATCCACAGTACACAGGTAGAATGAATAAATATACAGTTTATCATTCCACTCAGAGCTTCACGTAAAAAGGGCGTGATCGAGCCCATAATCTACTACTGTAGTTGATATCAAAGCAATCCTCTTTGAAGTGGTTTGAACACACAACAGCTCCCGGACCTGGCTTGTGGAAATCCGCCCTGGTTTGCTGGACAAAGCGGATCCATGCACGTCTAATGGCATCATTCTTTGGAAAAACATAAGTTAATATTCCCAAAGATATGTTGGCAACATTCGTGCAACCTCCAACTACACAATAGTTCAGCATTTCGTTTTGTTTACACTACAATCTACCTCACTAGCTAAGGCTGTAATGGCCGCCGTCTCCCTAAACACACGTCATCACTGAAGAATGCGCAGAACACGCAATTGGAACTTCCGTTTAAGAGCAGAGATGATCAAAATTCATTTTTTCTTAAAATCCATGGATTTAAATTTCACTTTGTCGACAGATATATGATTTTGATGTTATTAGGATTCAATGGTGAAAAGAAGAATTTGTTCTTTAAAAAAGAGTGAATAAAAAATAATTGCTTAAATGTTATTTGAAGAATATCAACTTGTCATAACTTTTTAAAATTAAAAGTTAGAAAAAAAAAATTTAAGATTTTCTTTCTTAAGACTACTTTGTGAAGGGCTTTCTAGAAACTTGTAGCCACAAACCTTACCGAAGAAAAAGTGTACAAACAATACTTTGAGTAAAAGTGGAAAAACTAAGCGTGTTACATGATCAGATGTAGATTACTTAGCTATTGTTTATAGTTGTTATAATCACAGGGAATAGCTAAAGCATGTAAAATCCATTCGGCTTTAATAACATTCAAAGTCTGTTTCCAAATGTACTAGGCTACATACACAAAATGGTTCTGATAGAGAAAATTCAGATGGTGGGAGCCTCTTTCTGTTACTTCCAATAAGGAAATCCCTACCTGGTTCCTGTATGTTCAAAACACCACCTACTTTAAATGATATCAGCACTTGATTTTTTCTCTCACTTTGGATGTCTTTTAAATTAATTAGAGTCACACTGTTAATGAGTGAGAGTGTATGCCCTGTAATGCATTTTCTGTCTGGGTTGGTTTGCACCTTGCACCCCATACTGTCCTTGTGACTGAATTTGATTTAGCTGGTATGAAAATGAAAGAATATTTAAACTTTCTGATTGGCTCTCCTCTCTGCATGTTATCTGTTCCCAGCTCATTAACACTTCCCTCTTTCCCTCTTGATCTCCGTATCCTATTATTGTTTTATTATTATTTCTTCTCTTACATATACATAATAATGTCTTATTTTGTTGATATGGGCTTCACTAGATTGGGCAAAAGCTCTGTGCTATAGATTTACTTTTGTAAAATGTTTGGGAAACAGGATGATGATGATGATGATGATGACGATGATATATATTTAATCCTTGCAAATACATACTGTATCTCTGAGATTATCATGCATATTGTGCTTTATGGCTTTACCAACTCCAGTGGCGTCCACAGTAAAACCTTTTTAAATGGATTCAAACCTGTTTATCGAATACAGTGCTAGTTCCCAAAGCTAAATTTCACCCCTTCTCTAGGACTTTCACTGATTTTAGCTGAGCTGAGATGGTGAATACTAACACTTTGCCTTTACAGTCTAATGCTGTGTCTGATTTAATGTTCTTAATCAGTCCTTATTCTCTAATTAGACTTAATTGTATGCAGAACATGTAAGTAGGGTGCTAGTAAAGAAGATGTCCAAATTCCTACAGCTCTTACTTACTTACTTTTAACATCAGTGCTTTTTAATTCCATTTTTAATTCCTTACACTAGCTTAAAGCTAACATGAGGCTAAGGACTTAAAAAGGTTGATGACATGTTAGCAAAGTACTGAGAGTTATGATAATCTAAAAGCTAACAAGTGGTTAAGAACTAATGAAAGGCTAACAATATGTTAAGGACTAACAAACACTGATGATGTGCTAGTTTTTAAGTGCTGAGGGATGCTGGTGGATTAAGACAAGCTAAAGGCTAACTAATGGCTATGGCTAAGGTAGGGTGACCAGATCTGAGATGGTGATAAAGAGGACACCTCAACACGTGGGTGCTGAAGGATATCAACCAATAACGGTAGCTCTACAGTCACACCGTGCAATCCGAAAATTTTAGAGTACTTCACCACTTCCCCTTCTCACTCAAGCAAACCGAATGGAGTAGGGGGAGAGCGTGACTAGTTTGTGAATGAAACGCTTCCGAAACTCGATGTAAGCTCTAGTACAACAAAATCCCGGACGGTTGTGAAATTGCCCCCGGACATTTTTTTAAGTCTCAAAAAGAGGACATGTCCGGGTAAAAGAGGACGTCTGGTCACCCTAGCTAAGGTTCTGACGCTAAGGGCTACGGTGAGCTAATGGATAACAAGAGGTTAAGGACTAACAAACGCTGATGATGTGTTAGCAAAGTGCTGAGGGATGCTGTTAGATTAAGATAAATTAAAGGCTAACTAATGGCTACGGCTATAGTGCTGAAGCTAAGTACTAAGATGAGCTAAAGGCTGACAAGAGGTTAAGGACCAATAAAAGCTAATTATCTAATGATGGCCTAACAGATTTCTGATGGCATGTATTAGCTAAAGGTTAACAAGTAACTAAGGGCTAATGAAAGGCTAACAAGAGGTTAAAGGAAAAACAAAAATGTGTGATATCGAAGTGTTAAATGTTAAGATGAGCCAAATACTAACAAGTTGCTGAGAAGTGGTTGAGTTAATTAAAGCTAACAATAAACGAGGGACTAAAATGCTGATGATGTGCTAGAAAAGAGCTAAGGACTAAAATGAGCTAAGAAAGTCTATGAAAGTGCTGAGGGCTTATATTAGCTAAAGGCTAACTCTGGCTAAGAGCTAACGATAGGCTAACAAAAGGTTAAGGACTAATAAAATCTAATAATTGGATAACAGAGTACTAAGGGGTTATCACAGTGGGTTATCAAAATGCTAAATTTTAACAAATGGCTAAAGACAAACAAATTAGCTAATAAAAGGCTAACAAGAAGTTAAGGACTAAAAAGGCTGATGATGTGCAAGATGAGACAAATGCTTACAAGTGGAAAAATGCTAACAAAAACCGATAATAGCCTAAGAAAGGGCTAAGCGCTTACATTAGCTAAAGGAGGTTAAGGACTAACAAAAGTAGATGCTGTGCTCGCAAAGTGCTGAGGCTTAAGATGAGCTAAAGGCTAACAGTGGCTCTGGCTAAATGAAAGGCTAACTGAAGGACTACAAGATGAGCTGTATGAAGATATGAAAGTGTTTATTTTGTAAGCCATTTGAAAATATTTTCATATAATCTGTGAGTAGATAAATGTGTAACGGAGATCCAGACTTTGAAGGACTTTTAGCACTTGTGCTAATGTACACTATCCACCCTTTTAAACCTTGTGATCATATTTTGACTGTTTTCTCTCTCTGCAGTATGGCACAGAAAGAAAAGTTACAATGTCTGAAGGACTTCCATAAGGACACACTGAAGCCTTCACCTGGTAAAAGTCCTGGCACGAGGCCGGAGGATGAGGCAGAAGGCAAACCACAACAGCGGGAAAAGTGGGCCAGCAAATTGGACTTCCTGCTTTCCGTAGCTGGTGGATTTGTAGGTTTGGGTAACGTCTGGCGTTTCCCATACCTCTGCTACAAGAATGGCGGAGGTCAGTATGTACAGATGATGTGTGTCTACTATTATTTAACACCAAATCTAGACATTGTCAAAGTTACAAAAACACAGTTTACAAAGAGTTACCATAATGTTGTTTTTTTTTTTTTTTTTTTTTTACTCATGGCTCTCTGTACATTTGTACACCCTGTTCCCCTATGATACGAGAATGGAAACGGTGACTGAGCAGTGAAACGGAACTCGCTTTGTTTTTGTAAATAGAATGAATGCATCCAATTACATTCAGAACCATGTGGTGTAAACCTTGATGCAACCTTTATACCCTGACTGCTGAAAAAGTTTTTGTTCCACCATTAAGAACTTGTCCCATACCCACTGCCTGGTCCTTCTGTAGGAGCTATATTAGATTGATTGCCCTTGAATAATATATGAAAGACTCCTCATCCTACCATCTTAATGGCCATGACATGATTGTCATTTAATATTCTAGACTTCAACACAAATGGCACCCCAACATCCCAGTGTTTCAATTACCATTCCACCTTCCCATCCAGGCCCTAGAACCTTCCAGGTCATAGCATAATTTCTATTGCATATATCAGTACTTAAAACCACTGGATCAGTTAACTCTAATCTTGTTTCCCACGCATCTTCCAGGTCCTAACATCATTCCTGACCCAAACTTCAGGTCTTAACTGCACCCCCATCTTATTTTCTTGGCCCCACTACTGTTGTTGCCCCATTTGTCAGATCCGAAGATTACTCCCACTGTAATTTCCGGATCTTAACAGCATTTCCAACCCATCTTCCAAGCCTCTATTCAAATATCATACCATCTTCAAAGTTCAAATACTAATGCCACCATACCATCCAGGCCCTAACACTGTTGTTACCCCACCTTCCAGGGAATAACATTCCCACAGCATCTACCAGGATCTAACACCATTCCCACCACATTTTCCAGGTTCATTCAGCATTCCTATCAGATCCCTTTGGTCCAAACACCATTTTCATATTATTAAGGCCCTAATACCACCATTACCACATATCCATAACTACATATTCCATGTACTAATGGAATGGGTCTGAGTTACAGTACATTACTTGGATTTTCGATAACTTTTGACCAAATTTGAAGACTTGTGACTCGATTTTACCATCAGTCACCTGGTCCTGGATTCCACTGTACTCAGATCACAGAGGGCAGTGGCTCTCTCTATCCTCCAGTCGGCTGAGGATCTCATACCACCAAGACTTTCCCATCGAGGACATTAGATCATAAAGCGACTCTGTGTACTGGACCGAATAATTCCTATATGCACATGGTGTCCAAGGAGGATGGGTCTTTTATTGAGCCTTGGTCACACTGAGATATCTTTTTTATAACATTTGAGGAGTTTGTCTTTGCCAGTTTCACTATAGGCTTGCCTATTTTGTGATTGGCTTTATAAATGACAAGATAATCTAAAAACATAAAGCTTCTTTGAGACAGTGCCATAGTAAAATGTGCCATAAATAAATTTGATAAATCTGACTTGAATTGAAACACATAAACCGAGCATTCTGTGTTGCTTACATGGTGTTGTATTACTATAATTCTTTGGAGCTGAGCTGCTCTGCTTTGTTTACCTATAAATTAGCAACACGTCCAATTCTGCAGCCTTCGCTGGTAACTTTGGGGGCACCAGTGTTGAGGTTTGTGCATGCTAGGAACATGTTAGAAAAAGAATTAGTTTTAATTATAAAACTATGCTGTAGTGAAGAAAAGAACTACAATATGCATAACATGCAGGTGAAGACGCAATAACATTGAACTTTATTCGACCTTTAAGACTACACAAAGCCGGTATGTTTGTGCTTATATAATTTACACAGTAATTAGCTAGCTAGCTAACAGTAGCTAAATGTGCACATAGCTCTCTCCCAACACACTGTTATACTGGTGATTTTAAAAAAAATAATTTCTGGTTATGTGTACTTACTTTGCTGTCCCCTTTAGTTTCACCCATGTGGATTTACCCTAATTAATTTTTTAATTAATAATTACCCTAAGATCAATTAAAAAATTATCTGAAATTCAAATGTAAATGTCAGTTATCCTCTCCTTGACTGTCTTATGACACCCTTCCCTTTCCCACAGGTGCGTTTCTCATCCCCTATTTCATTTTCCTGTTTGGTGGAGGACTTCCTGTGTTCTTCCTGGAAGTGGCATTGGGGCAGTTCACCTCTGAAGGAGGGATCACCTGCTGGGAGAAGCTCTGCCCCATCTTCACTGGTGAGAGCGAGAGCGAGAGAGCCAGAGCGAGCGAGAGAGCGAGCGAGAGAGCGAGAGACAGAGCGAGAGCGAGCGAGAGAGCGAGCGAGCGAGAGAGCGAGAGCGAGAGAGAGAGAGCGAGCGAGAGAGAGAGAGCGAGAGAGAGAGCGAGAGCGAGAGAGAGAGAGAGAGAGAGCGAGAGAGAGCGAGAGAGAGAGAGCGAGAGAGAGAGAGCAAAAGAGAGAGAGCGAGAG
>JAVSBU010347430.1:0-10251 GCA_033118015.1 Loricariichthys derbyi | reverse complement strand
ACTGGGAAGGTATAAGGGAGGGGAGGAAAAGAAAAAAGGAAAGGAAGAAACAGAAAAAAAAGCACACACACACAAACACACATACACACACAGACCCAAAAACAGATCCCATTTCCCACCCATATCAATATAAAGCTGTAGCCAACGGAGCTCAGGGACAAGAACACGTCCCAGAGAGCGCACCTGGAAAAAAACAAACAAACAGAAAAAAGGCTCACAGCACCCACCCTTTGAGTTAGCTCCCTGAGTTCAAGAATAAGAAACTTCTCTTTTAAGACCAAGACTTAACTCAATGTGTAGCCCATCTCCATCCCCGCACGTACAGTACATATAGCACATAAAATATAGACCCAAAAAACAGTGAAACATGAGCAAGTCAAAAACCGAAAGATAAAAGAGGAGATTGATTAATGTGCACAGTTGAACAGAAGAGTTATTCCCCACCGTATTATGAACATGACAGTTACGTAGAGCCACCAGGAGATTGTAGTGGATCTAGAAGTCGTCTAGCTTCCTCAACAGAATAAAGTCTTCTTGGAGATATACCCGGTTCGTGGATGAACAGGAGTTTTAAAACTTCACAGTATTTACCGCGCTGTTCCAAAACCTCCGGTGTATAGTCTTCAAAGATAAGAATCGGCGTACCTCGGAACTGAAGTTTGCCTCGTCTAGCGCGAGCTTCTCGGATGATCCGCTCCTTGTTCTGAAAATGGTGCAGCCTGATAATGACGGTGCGAGGTTTGTCGCCTGCCCGGGGTTTAGCTACAAGAGCACAGTGTGCACGGTCTAACTCTGGTGGTGATTTAAAGACATCACCAAAAACTTCGGACAGCAGTTCCGAGAAGAAAACTGTTGGACGCTGACCTTCTATTTCCTCTGGTAAGCCGATCATTCTTACGTTATTTCGTCTGCTGCGTGATTCCAGGTCAGTAGTTTTCGCCTGTAGCTTAGCGCAGATCTCTTTTAGCGACGCACATTGGCCTTCCAGTGCCTGTATATGGTCACTTGCGGCACCGAGACCAGATTCAAGATTGGTCGTCCTTTGGTTTAAGTCCAACAGGGTGGATTGTAGTTGGTCGAATCTGGCCTCCATGGCAGCACAGATGGTATTACGGTGGTCTTCCAGAAGGCTAGTAAGCACTGAAGCTGTAACCTCGTCACCATGTGCTGCTGGTGAGTCTGGTTTGCTGGAAACGTCTTTCTTGTTAACCTTCGACGGTTTGGAAGTCATTGTAGGATCAGTAAGTAATCCCGAAACAGTATAGGGTCGTCAAAACCAGAAAAGATGACTTGAAATGAGGTCAATGATAAGAAAAATTAAACGCGCCGATGGAGCATGGACAACACACCTCCTACTCACTATCCGCCATCTTGGTCCATTCGAATGGTGGTTCTTGATGCAGTGTTTCCTGAGAGATCGAAGATCACAGCATTCAGCTTAAGCTTGCAACATGGCACATATTCCCTTAAATTCCTCCCAATTCATTGAATTATTTGACATTATGCATAAGGAATATAGTTTTTAAACATTTCCATAATTTGCTCACAAATTTGTTGACAAACTGGAGATCCTCTGGTCATCTTTGCTCATCAAAGTCTCAGTCTTTCCTGGATACTGCTTTTGTATCATGATTACCATAACCTGTTTGAAATCACATCATTTTTCAAATATTTTAAAAAATTCATTACTAGCTCCAAAACGCTACTTTCTCAACTTTTTTTTTGGAATGTGTTGCAGGCCTGAAATGCATGAATGGACATTTATTAACAAATTAAACGAAGCTGACCACACAAAATATGAAATAACTCAAGTTCATACGGTCTGCAATAAAATACAAATCAATTAAAGAAACATTGTCTGTCTATTTATATATGCATTTTCCATAGTTTCCCAATCTTTTCTGATTTGGGTTTGTAAATAGTATGAACTAACTGCAATGGTTCAGTAATAGTTCATTAAATTATTACATTGTAGGCCTACAGTGCCTCCAAGTAGTATTTAACCCCCTGCAGATTTTGTTAATGCAAGAATTTGCAAATAAGTTACAGCCTTCAAACTTTGAACAAGAGTAACATTTATTAACAGATGCCTAAATATTACAAACAAAAATATATAAGTTGTTCAATTAAATTAAAATACGTTCAAAACAAATATTACGGTCAGTTATTATTAGGGATGTCCTGATCCGATCACGTGATCGGAAATCAGGCCCGATCAAGTGGTTTCAGACTTGATCGGAAAAGGATGTTGCATCCTGATCAGGATCAGAATATTTTATTCTCATTATTTTGATCAGTGCTATATTTTTCAAGCTTATTATTACAGATAAACTCCCTAGTAGAATTCTCTCACCTCCATATAAATGCACGTGCGGATCACGACATTTTATTGCTGTAAAGCGCAGCAGAATACGGCACCACTTTGAGCAGGAGGTGTGCAAAAACGGGTCTGCTGTGTGGAGATACTTTACAATCAATGAGAATAACATTGCAATAGTAAACTGCATTACATGCAGGTGTGTCATTTCGAGAGGGGGTAAGAACAAAGCTTCATTTAATACAACAAGCCTCATTAGGCATCTCAAAAACAAACAATATATTATTCCCTTCTATGGCTGCACTTGCAGCTCTGTAGAGAGTGAGAGGCTCTTTAGTTTTGTTTCAAATATCCTTCATGAGAATAGGAACAGGCTAAAATCAGACAAAATAGAGATGTTGGTTTTCATTAAGAAAAACATGTATTTTATTCTTTAAGCCAGAAGAGGACAATAAGAATTAATAGAAGAGTACAGTTCTAAAAAACACATTACTGGCCTACCTTTATGACACTGTTGCTATTTTATTTGCTTATTTGTTTACATGACTGCTGGATATTTTAAGTTGAGATGCTGTTTTTAATATAATTCAAATTTATGTTTAAATTTGCACTATTATTACTTGATTGTTCAAGCTACTTCACAGAGAAGTGAAATGTTTGTGTTAAATGATAACATAAGGTGAATAAAATAAAAATAGTGGACAACCTGGATTTGTTTATTTTGCATTTGGTCATTTTTTTTAATGTGTTACCAAAGTATCGGATCGGGACTCGGTATCGGCAGATACTCAAAATCAGATAAATCGGATCGGGGCCAAAAAAACCTGATCGGGACATCCCTAGTTATTATTCAACCCCTAGGTTTTATATTTTGTGGAATAACCCCTATGTGCAACTATAGCTATTAATCGTTTTCTATAAGACCTAATCAGGCCCGCACAGGTCTCTGGTTCACTCCTCCATGCAGATCTTCTCCAAGTTGTCTAGGTTCTTTGGGCATCTCTTGTGCACTTTGATGCTGAGCTCATTCCACAAGTTTTCAAATAGATTAAGGTGAGGAGACTGACTAGGCCACTGCAGCACCTTAATCTTTTCCCTTTTAAACCAGGTCTTGGTTATTTTGGCTGTTGGTCGTTGTCCTGTTGGAAGATGAAATGACGGCCCATCTTAAGATCCTTAATGGAGGAGAAGAGGTTTTTGGCCAGAATCTCCAGGAAGGCTGTGCTATTCATCTTCACGTGGATAAGGACCACATGGCCAGTCCCCTTGGCTGAGAAACAGCCCCACAGCATGATGCTGCCACCACCATGCTTGACAAGTAGTGATTGTATTCTTGGGGTTGTATGCAGTACCATCCCAGTTGGCACTGAAGACCTCGATCTTGGTCTCATCAGTCCAGAGAACCTTGAACCATTCTTTCTCCAGTGCCTCCAGAGTCCTCCAAGTCATCATAAGCAAACTTTAGACCATGACATGACACGATGAAAGTAAAGGTACCTTATGGGCTCGCCTGGAACGGAAACCATTGCGGTGGAGTACGGTACTTATGGTATTTACTGAAACCAATATGCCCACCGCCATGAGATCTTTCTGGAGCTCCCTCCTCGTGGTCCGTGGGTCAGTCTTAACCATTTGCACAAGCCTGGCCTCGGCACGAGAGGAAACTTTGAAAGGCTTACCAGGCCGTGGAAGGTTAACAGTAGTTCCATAAGCCTTCCACTTCCGAATGATGCTTCCAACAGTGGAGACAGGTAGGCCCAACTCCTTGGAAAGGGTTTTGTATTCCTTGCCAGCCTTGTGAATCTCCATGACTTTGTCTCTGATGGCCTTGGAATGCTCCTTAGTCTTTCCCATGTTGACAATGTTTGCTTGCTGTTCACTGGGTTGAGGAGGGGCTTTTATAGCCAGAAAAGGCAGGAAAAAACAGATAATTAATCAAAGCATGTGAAGCTCATTATTCTTAATACTTCAATTACTTATTATTACTTGAGGGAACCAAACAGAATCATGGTGATGTGAGGGGTTGAATAATAATTGACCCTCTGGTAAACTTAGCAAATTTGTAAAAAAAAACAAAAAAAAAAACAGTGCATTTCAAATATCCAGGTCCATCTAGAGTCCAAATTTCAAAATGTTAAGTTAACTCCAAATGTGAAAACCTGCTAAATCTACAGGGGGTTGAATACTACATACAGTTGCATCTCAAGAAATATTAATATCATTATTCAAAATCAATATTTTTGTCATTCATTTCAGAAAGAGAAACTCATATAGATTTATTACACATAGAGTGACAAATTTTAAGCCTTTACTTTTTGAAATGTTGATGATTGTGGCTTACAGATAATGAAAACCCAAAATTCAGTGTCTCATAAAATTAGAATATTAAAAAAATTTGAAGTTAGAAATTAGAAGATTAAGAGCCACTACACACAGACGAATCCTAGACATAGGCTAAAAATGTCACATTCCTTGTGTCAAGCAACTCCTCAATCAGAGACAATGTCAGAACCTTCTTTACCTGGGCTGTGGAGAAAAAGAACCGGACTGTTACTCAGTGGTCCAAAGTCCTCTTTTCAGATGAAAGTAAATTTTGCATGTTATTAGGAAATCAAGGTCCCAGATTCTGGAGGAAGAGTGGAGAGGCTCAGAATCCATGCTGCTTGAAGTTCAATATGAAGTTTCCACAGTCAGTGATGATTTGGGGCACCATGTCATCTACTGGTGTTGGTCCACTGTGTCTTCTGACATCCACAGTCAACACATCCATCTAGCAGGACATTTTAGAGCACTTTATGGTTCCTTCTGCTCACAAGCTTTATTGAGATGCTGATTTCATGTTCCAGCAGGACTTGGCACCTTCTCACACTACCAAAGGTACCAAAAGCTGGTTCAGTGACCATGGTGTTACTGAGCTTGATTGGCCAGCAAACTCACCTGATCTGAACCCCACAGAGAATCTATGTTCTATTGTCAAGAGGAAGATCAGAGACACCAGAGCCAACAATACCTGACCTGACAATGACCTGAAGAACAAAGTAACCTGGGCTTCCATTAGACCTGAGCAGAGCCACAGGCTGATCGACTCCATATCACACTGCATTAATACAGTAATTCATACAAAAGGAGGAACAACCAAGTACTGAGTGCATAGAAATGAACAAACGTCACTTACTATCCTTTTTTATTGATCTTATTTAATATTCTAAATTTCTGAGGCCTTAAATTTTGGGTTTTCATTATCTGTAAGACACAATCATCAAATTGTCAAGAAATAAAGGTTTGAAATGTTTAACTGTATGTATAATGAATCTATATAATATAAGGTTTTCACTTTCTGAAATGAGTGACAAAAATATTGAACTTTTTGTCAATATTGAACTCATTTTTTGAGGTGTACGCACGCGCGCGTGCGAGCGTGCGTGTGTGTATATAGGCAGTTGGTCACATATTTTATATGGGGTATCAGAGTTCAAGGGGCTGAATACAAATGCACACCACACTTTTCAGATTTTATTTTATAATTAATATAATAATTAATAATCATAAAATTTTTATTGATTTTTGAAAACCTTGTATCATTTTCTTTACACTTCACACATTGCTATTTTTTGTTGGTCTATCACATAAAATAAAATACATTTAGGTTTGTGGATGTAACATGAAAAAATATGGAAAAGGTCAAAGGGTATGAATACTACAAGGCACTGTTGTGGTCAATGGAACTGATAAAATGCACAGTGAGTGTAGAAATAAGGATTTATGATTTGTTCACTATTTGTAATTGGGGGAGTTTTTAAATATGTTTAAATTAGTGCTATCAAATTATTAAAATATTTAAATCATGACTAACTGCATTTTTTGTATGCTTCTATTTAAAATACACCAGTGGATGATATAATGCTTAATGCATTTATTATTTTTAATAACTTAAAAACTATTTCAATTTTTATTGGGACCTCTTTACAGAAGGCTGATGAAGTTCAAAAACCTAAGGTAATGTGATTTTTAGGTACTTTTGTTAGAAATAACATGTCTTTTTTCCTGACATTGTGTTAAACCACACAGTGACATGTAGTCTGTTTCTGGCCAGTGTTCTGGGCCAAAATGTCTTGGTGATGCCAGAAAACAGAGGAGAATGGCCAGACTGATTCAAGCTGATAGAAAGGCAACAGTAACTCAAATAATCACTTGTTACAAGTGAGGTATGCAGAAAAGCATCTCTGAATGCACAACACATCGACCCATGAAACAGATAAGCTACAGCAGTACAATACCACACTGAATACCGCTGTCACATGAAACTGCAACCACAATTCACATAATATCTTAGTATGTTACTGAATGCTTGGTTTTCTCTGTCTTTAAGTGCCCCCATAAATGCGCAATGAGGTTTAGATTGGGTGACTGTGTAGGAAAGTCCATGACAGTCAGCACTCCTTCTTTGGTCTCTTCTTTGGTCTTCATGTAGTTGTTGCAACTACATGAAGACCACAATGGAACATAGCAAGTGTTTATCAGTAGATTTCCAGCAGATTTTAGACGTGTTTTGGGTCATTATCTTGCTGCAGTATGTATTCTTCTCCACAAAAATGCAAACAAGCATTTTCATGAGTGATTTCAGACTTTTGTCCCCTACTGTAAAGTTTGACAATTATGAACAGTAGAGAAAGGTGTGGAGGGAAAAAAATTATTTAATTTTTTAAAGTCATGTTTCATATTCAGGCCATAACCACAATGTCTTTTTTCACATAGTTCATTCATCTGTCTGTACTTACAAACACACAAACTGATCACTAACTCATTCATTGACTAATTTATGTGAGGGTCGTGGGATAGCTGGTGTCTAGCCAGTGACACAAGGCGCAAGGTAGGAACCACCCTAGAGAGGGTGCCAAGCCATAATAGGGCACATCCACACACACACTAAGGGCACTTTGGAAATATCAATTAACCTAACATGCATGTCTTGGAAACAGGACTACCTGGAGAAAACCAACATGGACACGGGGAGGACATGCAAACTCGACACAGATGGAGCCTGGGGTTCTGACTCTGCCATCCAAATGATGTAGAAGAAATAAGACCAGGCACCATTTTCCAATCTTCTATTGTCCAATTTTGGTTAACTAGTGTGAATTATAGCCTCAGTTGCCTGTTCTTAGCTGAAACAGGAGAGCTGATGTAGCCCATCTGCTTCAAGGTTCTAAATGTTGTGCACACGATGATCTTCTGCATGCTCTGGTTGTATTGAGTGTTACACTATCCATTGTGTAACATATACTGTATATTGTAATGTGGGGGCACCCCTGATCTGTGTAGCCCAGACCCAGCTTCCTGCGGAGACACCACTGATGAATGGCACCATAAATGTTGCCAAAGAACACAGCCAGGAACTCAAAACGTTGTTGAAACCTCATCTGACCAGAGATGCATAATATGAAGCAGAGTGGATCAGTGTTAGAACATTGGTTTGTTTATCGTACCTCTGGTGAGGTGGGGTCTCAGTGGCAATATTGAAGTTGCATTCGGTACATGTATTTGTTTTCAGGGTCCCAATTCTGAAAGTCCATTTGTGGGTTCCTGGTGTTAGAGTGAAAAAGGACAGTTATGGATCTGTGGTCAGGAAAAGTTCAGGTACACTTCATATTGGTTCTGGATATTGATTATATTGATTTTTTCACCCTTCCACAGGCGCCCGAGTCTCAGGATGACTGGTAGTCCTATAATAGACTAGTAAACTTTTTCATTGCTTGCTGTTGTTCTGGTTGTAGTCAACATCAGTGTTGGCAGGTAGTATCACAAATTTTCAATAGGATTCACATCTGTAGATTTTGTGGGCCAGTCCATATGTGTGACTGCTCCTGAATGTTCATTATGCCAGTGACATTTGCATCCCTGTGAAAGCAAGAATCATCATCTCGGAATACACGGATAGGAAGGTTCATTTCCTCAGTAAGATAATGAGCAAAAAGCAAAACCTGGCTGTCCAGCAGCCCAGTGTGGGCATGGTGGTTCAAATTTACTGTCACCTCAACCAAAAGACCATTTTCTGTATAATTAAATCTCAACTGAGAACCTCCTCCAGCTTGAACCAGACCTTGCACACAATCCTTGTTAAAGGCTTCCTGAGGTCTTGGATGAACTTGATGTCTAGCATCATTCAAATACTGGTAGAATTGAAATCTGACCAGATAACACATTTCCAATCATGAACAGACCAATTTTTGTCTTTCTCGTAAAGTGTAATCAGGCAACTTTGTGAGCAGAAGTGAGCAAAGGCCTCTTGCATGTCACTCTGCTCCATATGTTCTTGGTATGCAGTTTTCTGCCGAGTGTTCTTTCAGAAATTGGTCGTGAAGCATCTGCAATGGAAACAATTCTTACCTGCAAGCAATTTTTATTCACAAGTTGTGAAACATAGCGGTTCCTGTGTGTCTGCTTTGTCTTTCAGCCATAATTCTGATGGGAATGACCTGCGAAATGCAATCACTCCTTTTTTCAATCATTAACATCTGCTTTGTGACCCATTTTCCACACGTCGAACAAGACATTCATTGCACTGTACCACCTCTCAGGAATCTCAAGTTACTTCCACATGCAAGATGACAAATTTTTTTTCAGGGGAACATCATTCACATGTTCATTGTCTTATCCACTTATCCTGGTCTGGTTCACTGGAAAGTCGGTGCCTAGCTGGTGACACTGGCTGGAGGCGGGAAATAACATAGACATTGTGCTAATCCATCATAGGGCACATCCACGCACACACTCACACACTAAGGGCACTTTTGAAACACCAATTAACCTAATTCATGTCTTTGGAATGTGGGAGGATTCCAGAGTACCTGGAGAAAACTAAGGCGGACAGAGGGAGAAATATGCAAAGTCCACACAGGCGGAGCTCTCAATAATTTTGCTCCTTCTTACCTTTCTGATCTTCTTCAACCCTACAAACCAAAGCATAGTTTAAGATCTTCTGCAGCCAGGGCCCTCACCACTACCTCCACTAACCCCTAGTTTTGGTGATCGAGCTGTCTCTGTTCTTGCTCCACACCTTTGGAACTCATTACCATCTCACATTCAACAGTTTAACTATTTACCTACATTTAAAAATAATCTCAAGACTTACCTGTTTTCTCAAGCCTACAACTTCTCTCTATCCTGATCTATTTGGCATATCCTGGTCGCCATGTAATTCATTGTTACTTGTGTTCTGTTATCTGTTTTATCCCCTGTACAATTTGACCATTGTTGTTACATGCTTTGACCAAATTGTAAGCATCTTTGGGGCATTGAAAAGCAGTGGTGGACCGTGCATTTCACACTTAGGCCATCAGTAATGCTCTGTCTGAATCAACCCTCCCCTCAAAAACTGATTTATGGTTATAAAAACTACCTTAATATGCAGAAATACAGTATAAAGAGCCATTACATCGTAGCTAGAAAACTCCTGTATCCACAATAAATGCCTTTATTGAATAGACAAACCAGTCTATTCAATAACCTAATAATAACCTCATAAATCTGCAATATTATTTAGGAAAATCACAACATTTTACTCACCAAAAATTTGGATTACTCGTAAATAAAATCCATCCTCCTGTCTTTCCTCAAAAACAGTTAAATGACTCTGTGGTACAGATTATCCATGTGGTTCAGTTCCATCATGAAGTCCCTTTCTATCACCATCGAAGCTAATGCTGAAAGTCGAACCTACCCTGTCGTATTTCTATAAGTTTTAATTCGAATTAGAGCTGACACGGGAATGGTCACCGCCAAACATACAAAATAGCTATTACACCATCCTATCCAGTCAACGGATCTGAATACGGTGATGTTACCGTATGCCTTCAAGAAGGCCCTAATGACACCAACTCAAAATCTGATTGGTTGAAGCAACAGTTTCATCAACATTTATTTAGTGTTAGAGG
>JAVSBU010347421.1:0-10252 GCA_033118015.1 Loricariichthys derbyi | reverse complement strand
GTTTGAGTTTGACAGAAACAGCTCGTTGATCATTGAGATTTGTTAAGTTCTCTCTAATAAATAGGGGTTTATTAGGTTTTTATTTCCCATAATAAAATCGTGCGTATGTCATTACTGCGATCTCCTCTGGTTAATTCCTGAACAAATATTTTAATAATCAAACCAAAATTCTGATGAGTAACATCTGGAGTCTGGAAAAAGTGAAGCCATTTCTGTAGGTTACTGTCTTTTCGAAAAAATGAGAAATGAATCACGTTACAGTCTAAGACTTATTTCAGGCAGTGTGAGTAAAGACAACCCGATTCCTAATTGCGATGCGGGGCCGAGACCAGGCGGCTTCCTTTGTCCTGGTGACATCGGATGTTGCCAGATCGATACCACATGAACATACTAATGACGTAATGACTGCCGACTGTGGTAGCAGCGGTTAAGGTGTTGGACTAAGAAGGTCCAGGTCCAATCCCACCTCTGTCGAGCTGTTGGGTCCTTGAGAAAAACCCTTAATCCACAATTCCTTGGACTGCAATGTATAAATTTTAAGTCGCTCTGAATACTTGTGCAGTACCTGCCCAGTAGGCTACCTTCATCCGAAAACACAGAACATCTGGGAGTATTTAGGTAGGTGGTTATACTGTCTTTCATAAAGATCTTGATGATGTGTGTTGTTCTATTTTAGTAATGCTGTAAAGATAAATATTTACACTCCAAGCCTTTAACATTCAAACAAAAAGCCAATGCATTGGGTTAAACAGTAAAATACAAAATCTGGCAACACAGCTGACGTCACTGCAGGCGTCTGGTTCGAGCTTTGCAGTATCAGACCGATGTTGCGTTCGTAACGCAGGCCAAATTAAATCGGACAGACTTAATCAATCTAACTAAATCTTCCCGCCCTGCATTAAAAGGCGAGTGAATAAACTAAAATTAACACCAGAAAACTCAAAGTTACCCAGAACTATGAACACCCAGCATGCAGTAAAATCTACGTGCATGCTTAATAAATTATGTTATCTAGAGATTAATTTAATTAATGATTATTTAACTCGAACTGCTTCATTTTGTGTCCAGTCTTACTAATAGATGCCTTTAATTCAACCTCTAACAATTTGCTTTACAAGGAAAACTGTTTTACTCCAGTAATCAATGATTGCTCATCAATATCATAAATTAAAATGTTGATATAGGCTTAGTCCATCTTAGGTAAAGGTCTATTTACATTAGCACTGAATTAAACAGCAGCATATTTTAGCTTTCATTTACCCCGACTAAAGCAAAGCTGGATCATAAAGCATGTGTTGGTTTGATTGCTCTTCACAACCCTGTGAATTATTCTATGAGAGCATTTTGAATTATTTTACAAAATCTAATGTACGGAGGTTGAGAGAACGCAAATGCCTCATTCAATCTTGTTGAGCTTTGCTCGATCTGACTTACAAACGAAATGCAAAGCACTCCGAGCGCAGAACGCACGTGCAGGTATCAACATGAACTGCGACTGTCAAAAATCCAGTTATAAGCCACTTTATTTTGGTAAGTGTTTTAATAAAACTAAGATTCTGATTTTTTAAATGTACAATTACAGAAAACACGTTTATAGAACTCAATTTATTTTTTAAAGAGTTTAAAAAGTAGGCTAAGTTTTTGAGTGGTATGATTTAAAAAACATTTTAACTTTAACAAAAATAACCATAACCTCTATAGACATGTAAACACTGTTCTGTTTTAAATAATTCAGTTTAAACCCTGTAATTAACAACAGCCACATACATGTAAACTAATGAATTACATGTAATCTCAGCAAGGTCTTTACTTCAAAGCTTGAGTTCAATTAATACCGACAGGATTTATTTAACCGATTATTTCGGTGAATCCTTTGATCTGCTAACTTGTTGTAATTTATTTTAACAGTCTGTAAGAGAAAATGGATAATATTTAGGGAGATTTGCCCCGCGGCCTGCGTCTCAAACCACAGCGTTTAAAAAAGTTAAAGTAAAAAAAAGTGAAAGTCCAAAGAGCCTCAAGCGGTTGAAGTTAAAGAATATGCTCGTACCTTAAGATATTAGTTCAGATACAAAGTCGGATTTGTTACAGCCTATATCTTAGATAATATAATCACTCTTTATTGTTACAGTAAAAAAATATAACCAAGCGGCTGTCCGAGCTCTGAACGGTACTAAACTCAAAGGACTATCCCTTTCTGCACCACTGCTATTGATTTGCACGGTTGTAGTTTGAATTAGATGGACCTATACTCGCATATGATGGAGTTAATTAAAGTATTCAGATGTTAATTAAAACTTTGGACATTTACTTGTAAGCTATACACCACAAACTGGAATAACGAAGAACCCAATGTTAAGTTTTCTTATTATACATTTGCCTTTAGGCTATCTGTATTTAAAGGTTTGCGGCTGCAGTTTTAGATCGATGTGTTTTCAATATGAATAGCTGATAAAAGAGCAGTGCAGCCCATGTTAATTTGACTCATTGTGGAGTTGGAGGAGTGCAGGCCTGTAGATGAATAGACACGCGTATTACTATTAATAGGCTATTAAAAAAAGATATCCTATTTATAAAAGCATCCGTGGCATTCCTCTATGAAGCCATTCGGTCTCCAAACTTTACGGATCAGTCTTGAGGCTGCCGACGTGCCAGCGTTCAGCTCTTTGCATGTGGTGTCTGCATGCGGCTCATATTAGTCAATGGGTGGGAGTCTCACACAAAGGGAGCGTATACCGGGGGTGGGGGTCTTCTATTGATAATAACCCCCCTTCCAATTCCCAGACCGCCCGTAAGGAATGGGACCACGTGACTGAGAGCGGGGCGGTCGAACCAAAGCCATTTTGGGGACGGCGGTGTCAGTTTCCGACCGAAGCAGCACCTAACGCGTTTTCAAACCTGGAATAGAACTCGAGCTCGATCGGGATTTTACCGTACACCCTTTGTTAAAGGTCTGTGGATCGCTCGGGTTCCAGGATCGAATCGGAATTGTCTCGTCTCGGTGTGAGAAGGCGTGTTTAGAGGCTGCGATGAGCGCGGCGGCTGTGCTACATTAGAGCCGCTGCAACTGACAGCCAGTGTGCACTTCACTACAAGATGGCCGCTTGGTGGGTAGAGTACGTTTTTTGCTGATCCACTCTCAAGTTTCGTCGGGTGCCCAAAAGCTGCCAAGAGATCATCAAGAAACAGAGCAGGTAGGCTACGTATGTACGATCGGTTCCAGAGTGCACACTATAGCATGTGTATATGTGTGTAGCACAATGTGTTGCCTCCTCGAACGGTTCCGCGTCTCTCAGCCCACATAGGATTGATTATTTTATGCGTTATTTACAACAAAAGCGTATCTGTTAACACGGTGGTATAGTGTGTATTCCAGACTGTTTGGATATTACGAGCTTGTTGGTCGTCTATAAGCGACGCTTTGTGTGTTTTGCCCTGAAATCGGGAAGATCGCGCAGAAAAGCCATGGGTCAGATGTTTGCCTTCGCACCGCCACTTTCTTTCCTTTGGTTTTGGTACAATATCAAATAAATCTTGCGATCACTTTACATAAACGTCTTCTCATAAGTGTGGAGAATCTGAAAAAAAAATCTGCGTAACCAGCTTTTACGGTGGCTGTTCAGTTTTTTAACTTCTTAAGGTGGACTTGGTTGGACCAGCTGTGAACGTTCATGTATAGGGCCTGCTGATCATTATTGTTCAACTGATTTGTTGTTCTATCTGTACCTCGAAAAAGATTGCAGGACTGAACAGGGTGTTTGAATCAAAATACTAACCGAGCGTATTTTGATTGAACAGCATTGAAGAGATCCACATGGCGCTTTCCAAATTATAAACACAAAACAATTCAAGCTAACCTGACATGTCCATGAGACAGAAAACAGCAAGAAATAAATTATGCAGGTATAAACCCAGTAAACATTCACCTAATGAGAGAAACATGGGTGAAAGTAATACCGTTTGAGAAAGTGAAAAGGGCATTATATAGCCTACATATCAAATCGGTACAAAATTATGCATGTATTCGCTTGAAATTATGGATACTGACCTAATGGTTAACTTATCTAATAACAAATAGAAATTGTCTTTGAAGATAACCAGTTTTGTCATCTTAATGTCACAGCTAATAAAAGTATTGACACCATATACCACATTGTTTCTTTTTTCCAAAGCTTGTCCTGACTCATTCACGACCTGACAGCAACTCATGTAATGACAGCAATCAGGCCTGAGTTCAAGAAACTCATTTGGTTGTTGTTCATTTGCCCAATAGCACTATATTAGACAGAACAATTTTATGTTATGAAAATATGTTATCCCTATATAGAGCACTTGTCTAATGAAAAGCAGGAGTAAAAGATGACAGTCAGTGATGAGCAGTGAAATGCGATGTTAAATAGTCTAAATACATCAATAATAATACAATAAATACAAAGACGGGTGCTAGAATTTTTATAAACACGCTGGTTCCCTTAAACCTTTAGATGTTATTGCTGCCACAATGAAAAGAAGAATCGTTTCAGAAAGAAAATGGGACCAAGTGACTGTCTAACGAAAGAACCTCATTCAGCAGCTTCATTCCTGGACGAGCTGATAGTCTATTTTTTATTTTAGGCTATATTTGCAAAAATGCGTCCTGCTCTGCTTGAATACCGTTCGAAATCGGTTCCTCTTTCTGGAAACTCAGATTCGAACCCGACTTGAGGAATTAGCGGGATTTGATTAATGAGTTTATTCGGGTTCTTCGTTTCCTATTGGAGGGGAACACGCTGTTATCACCACCGCCTCTGGATCCTGATGTGGCCGCATACACGGTGTGATCGCCGCTCTAGGCTCCCGGGCTTCCTTCCGTCCACTCGCCACTTCGAAAGAAAAGAGAGAGCGGGCCGTTTATTCGCGCTCCCCCTCACTATCAAGCGTTTTAATCCGATTAGAGTGAAATGTAAGCAAAGACGCACGCGGAGCAAGAACGTGACCGTTCGTATAGAAATATAGAAGCCAAACAATGGCGCGTGATCTCGAGCATGCTCGAGCCGAGACCGTGTGGCAAAATGGCAGCCGAGAAGCGCTGTTCAGTTAGAAACACGCTATCAAAGAGGGGTAAGGCAGCCACGTTATAGCTGACCGAACCTTATTAATGTTCAAACGGTACGAACTGATGGATCTGGAATCCAGGAAATCGCGGCGCCGCACCGACTGGCACAGTGCCAACAGTGTGGTCTCCATAGCAACTGCGAGTCTCGGTAACCCGTAGTCTACCTCATCTACGTCACGGGTGATGAACGGAAAGAAATCACGATCAGACCAAAAACCAGCCGGTGCGGTCCGGCCTTTGGGGCACTATGAGAGCGCCCAGCAACTCAGAAAATCAACCTGATATAATTGAACCAAACAGAGGCCTAATAAACATTAATGTGCAACTTAAAGCCTATACATATATAGCATACTATAAAATAATATAGGTTAGGATTTCAAGTCGTTGTTTTCAATGTTTTATGCATTTTTGGTAATCTTGAGAAAAATCGTGTGCTTCTGAAGATATCTGAGTGCTGTTCACTGTAACCTGAGCTGATTCGGATGCAGTTTTGCAAACAATATTTCAACTGAAGACAAAAATAAAGGTAAAGCACGCACAATTATAGAGCGTCGGAACAAAGCGTTGCAACACTGTAATTAAATGGATAAAATAAAATGGTAGTTCTCAGGTGTGCAAATATTTGTAGGTCGGTGACGATTAATTTATCTTCCGTCTGTACAGTTTTCTAACTGACCTAGAAATATTAATTTAACCGCGATTTAAGCCTACACCCACTTAAAATGTAGTGGTTATTACAGCAGCTGTATGAACATAAGAAACTAAAATAAAAGATTATAAATGTTAGTGATCCATTACATGCAAAGTACTGTAAATGTGCTCACTTGTGGAACGCACATACGTCTTCAGGAGATGTTTATGGTGAGATGCTGTAGGTCTGAAAAGTATAAAGTCTGTAATTTAAAGACACTTAAGAGTCTATAGGGCGCGTTCTCACAAACAAGGGCGTGACTCACCGCACTCTCTGAACGAACCTGTAACCTATAGTACCGTAAAACCTCTATTAAACAAACAAGAACCAAAAGATCATCTTCATTACTGGGCTCCTTCCAATTAAAGAACGGATGAAATGTCTTTTGTTTTAGAGATGTATTATTCAACTCGTCAAAGCACTAAAATACTTAATAAAACTGCATTCCTGAACATTTTCAGGCATCATTATTATAAGGAAAGTCTTTTAGGGAACGGTTCTAAGAGTAAAATGAATCTAAGCAGTTGAGCTTGCTGTGTCAAGAACAAAAAAGCAGTCTAAAATATAAAACGTATATATCTTCAGCACTTTAAACTTCGACTATCCAAGTAAATTGGGAAAAAAAAGTCTCTGAAAAGCAACAGGCTTATTAGCAGACGTTATCAGGTAAAGCTTTAAGCAGGATTAAAATGCAGAACCTCAAATTGACTCTATGAACTTCCAATTATGTGTCCTAATAACGGTGCGTATAAACAGACGGCTTAATAATATAAGCCTATTTATAAGCTCATGATTAGCGCGCGTTGTTAAAGTTGGCCTCATGTTCCAACGTGCTGAGATTATAAGAACTTGTTTAACATCTATATAGTTCATCTTTATGTTTGATATTAATTCGGATGAAACCAGCTCGTTGGAGCCACATTTCCTGCTGTTTTATGGACCTGTACCTATAATTAATATAAGATTAGATGTGGATTCTGCTCAGACCTGCTTGAGGCTGTAGATTGTGGTCATTATCTGTTATCTACCAAATCGAATCAGAACTACAAATGACAAAGTCAGCATTTTGTACACTTGGAAGTTTTGCATATTTTGCACACATCTGTGAGGAGGCCTGCATATTTTTCATTGACTTACATGAGAACTGACCCCCCTTACTGGCTTTCATATGCCAAATTTAAACTCCAGAAACATCTCAATGTTTGAGATGCGATATCAGAGACAAAACATGAAGTAACTTTCCCAAAGAACCTTCCACTGAACAACAAAATGACTAAATCAATCTTTCATAAGAATGGACTCTTATGCTGTTTTATCCTTCATCTGAAATTATAGCTCTCTTTACTGTGTGAATACCACATCTTTGCAAGAAGCCTTATAATTTGGATCAAAAAAATTTGTTAACATTATAGGTTATGATGTACTAATTTCTGACTATACGCTGAGAACATCTATTTTTAATTTGCTTAGTGGATCTACAGCTGATGTGATTCAATGTTCTAAAAGTTGGCTACTTTTTGAAGAGTTTAGAGGAAAGTTTTATTTATCATCAGTTCCTTTATCACAAGTTATTAGGAATAAGTTACCAGCACATAGGTCGCTTGGAAAAATAGGCAATGTGAAAATAAGTTCTGTTAAAAATGGGTTTCATTTTTGGTTCAGAAGAAACTCATGTAAAACGCGGTTCGACTCCGCATATGCACATTTGCTCATCTCTTGTCATTTGGATACCAGGTTGTATTCCACATGACGATGCACCGAACCACGCGGATTAAAATCACGGAGCTAAACCCGCATCTGATGTGCGTGTTATGCGGAGGTTACTTCATCGACGCCACCACCATCGTGGAGTGTCTACATTCGTGTAAGTGCGCACCCGAAAATCCACAACCAGACATCTGATATAAAGCTTATGTATTTAAGTTCTGTGTGCGCGCGCCTTGACAATTTTTCTATCCATTTTTCCTCCAGTTTGTAAAATGTGCATAGTCCGGTATTTAGAAACCAGCAAATACTGCCCCATATGTGACGTGCAGGTTCACAAAACAAAACCTCTGCTCAACATCAGGTAATACTTTACCATTTACATACACATATCTCATAAAAGACTTGTACATGTCTGCCTGGCCAAAAAAGGTCACCACCTGTGGGGGCGGAGCTATGAGGGGCTGTTGCAGTAGGTCAGCAACGTTATGAGCCCAGAGAATGAGGTCAGCTGATACCTGAATATACTGAACCTCAGGTTATTCCATCAATTGATTTTTTTTTCTTCTCTGATGGCACGGGCATATTCCAAGATGACAATGCCAGTATTTATTGGGCTCAAATTATGAAAGAGTGGTTCAGGGAGCATGAGACAATTTTCACACATGGATTGGTCCAGACCCGAACCTTACTGAGAATCTTTGGGATGTGCGGGAGAAGGCAGTGGGTCCAAATCTCTCATCATCAATACAAGATCTTGGGGAAAAATTAATGCAACTATGGACAGAAATAAATACTGTGAAACTGCAGAAGCTTGGGAAATGATGCCAGAGCGAATGCTTGTCATCAAAGCTAAAGGCACTCCAGTGAAACAGTGTGAGAGACCTTTTTCTTGGCCAGGCATTGTATGATGATGCATATAGTACAATATATGGGTCAATCATAAAGCATTAGCCAATCACTGCTGCGTCACAGCTCTCTATCCCGGCCCTGGACTGTGTGGAGTTTGCATGTTCTCATCGTGTCTGTGTGGGTTTTCTCAGGGTACTCCAGTTTTCAGTTACATTTACAAATGCCACTTAAAAACGTTAGTGTGCATAAAAAAATTAAAAATGGACATGTGCTCTGGACTAAAGATGAAGGACTCCAGATTTTTATCAGCAATGTGTCCAAAAGCCAGGGTCTGTCATGGTATGGGGTTTTGTCAGTGCCATTGGCAAAGGTCATTAACCCTTCTATGATGGCAGCATTACTGTAGAAAAGTACGCTGAGATTTTAAAGCAACATAAGCTGCATTTAAGACAACCTCTTTTCCAGATATGCCCATGCATTTTCCTCCCCAAAAATTCAATGCAATACCACATGCTACACACATTACAAAGGCATGGCTGCAGAAAAAGAGGATAGAGGTACTGAACTGGCCTCTCTGTGGTCCTGACCTATCACAAATAAAGAAAGTGTAGAGAATTTTAAAATGGAAAATGCAACAAATATCCTGTATTGTTGTACACCTTAACACATTTGCAGGAAGAACCTTTTAAAAATGTTGTGAGAAGGAATGGCAACATTACAAAGTGGTAAATGCTTACCATTCCAACCTTTTTTTAGAAAGTGCTGCAGGCCTGAAATGCAGGAATGGATGTTTCTTAACAAATGATATTACGAACATAAAAAAAAAACAAGAAATATCTTGGGTTCATACTTGCTGCACTGAAATAAAAGTAGAAGTAAATGTGAGAAACACTTAAGTTTATTTGAATTTTTCATAATGTCCCAACTCCTTTTGGTTTGAGGTTGTACATTCTGTAGGCCCTGGTTTCATATGAGAGCTATTTCAATTTCTTACTCCAATGTGATATAAGATATATTAACTATGTAATTTTGGACTTATTGGATACACATACCCCTATGTTCAGCAAATCAAACTATTTTGAGAAATGTTAAAATCTAAAATTCTATCTACAATTCTATATCCTTGAAAGTGTGACCATCCTTTATAATTTATTAATTCTCCACATATCCAAAACATTAATTTTGTTCTTATTTAAGCATTCTATGGTAAAATCATGTGTGCTTTGGGATGTTGTCTTGCTGCATGACCCAAATTCTCTTGACCTTCAAATTAGATGTCTTGATCGCTTTATATTTTGCTGGTATAATTAAGAATCAAGCTGTCCAATCAAGCTGTCCCTGGCCCAGATGATCCAAAACTGGCCCAAATCCTGATACTACCACCACCATGTTTCACAGCTGGGATAAGGTTGTTATGCTGCAAAGCAGGGTTATCTTTTCTACAGAGACAATTCTAATCACTTAAAACAAAAATAGCTATATTTTTGTCTCATCTGTCCACAAAACAGTTGGCTTATCCATGTTTAGAAAACTGCATATAAGGAGCAGTGTTTATTTTGGAGAGCATTGGCTTTATCTTTGCAGTTATATCATACACATTATTGCTATTCTGTGTTTTCCTGATTGTGGACTAATAAACGCTAACCATTGTTGCTTAGGAGTTACTCTGGGTTCCTTTGTGACCTTGTGGATTGTTACATGCCTTGCTACTAAATTGATGAAAAAAATATTTAGAATTTTCTCCAATCCACATGAGACTAAACTCATTAGAGATGATTTTATAAACATTTCCAGTCTCAGCAGCATCCTCGTATAAATGTACAAAATTATTACAATGGACTGCTATGGTTCATTTCTACAGATAGAACAGTCAATAGAAAAGACCTACCATAATCTTCCCGTGTTGGTTA
>JAVSBU010347411.1:0-10252 GCA_033118015.1 Loricariichthys derbyi | reverse complement strand
ACACAAATAAATTATTTAAAAATCATACATTGTGATTTCCGGATTTTTTCTTTTTGATTATGTGTCTCACAGTGCACATGCACCTAAGATGGAAATTTCAGACCCCTCCATGATTTCTAAGTTGGAGAACCTGCAAATTCACAGGGTGTTTAAATACTTATTTTCCTCACTATATTTTATTAGGTACACCTTGCTAGTACTGGTTTAGATCCCCTTTTAACTTCAGAACTGCCTTATTTCATTGTGGCAAAGGTTCGAAGTGCTGGAAATCATCAACCAGCTGCACATCCATGTTATCCTGCTGGACTTATCCATTAGTTGATGGGTACACTGTGGTCATAAAAGGGTGGACATAGTCAGTAACAATACTCTAGCAGATCAGAGTGCCATTTCATTAATTCTTAGTTGGTATTATGGAGCCCAAAGTGTGCCAAGAAAATACCCCCACAGCATTACACCACTACTATTAGAACTCTTGATACAAGGTAGGATGTATCGATGCTTTATGATATTTATACCAAATTCTTATTCTACCAACTGAAGGTTGTAGCAGGAATAAAGACTCATTGGACTAGATAATGTTTTTTCAATCTTCTACTGTTCTTCTCTTTGGTAAGCCAATGTGAATTGTAGCTTCAGTTGTCTGTTTTAATCTAACAGGAGTGACACCTGCTGTGGTCTAATGCTGCAGTAGCCCTTCTGCTTCTGGGTTCAACCTGTTGTGCCCTCACATTTACTCTTCTGCATACTTCAGTTGTAACAAGTGGTTATTTATGTTATTGTTGCCTTTTTGTCAGCGTGAACCAGTCTGCTCATTCACCTCTGTCAACAACAAGGCATTTTTGCACAGAGAAACTTGTACACAAATTAACTGGATATTTTCTCTTTTTTCAGACCCTAGAGATAGTTGTGCATGAAAATCCTAGTAGATCAGCAGTTTCTGAAACACTCAGACCAGTAACAACAAATGGCCTAACAACAACAACATGTTCAAAGTCACTTAAATCACTTGTCTTCTGCAATCTGAAATAATTCTAATGAATTATCTGGTCCAGTGTACAATATAAATACAGTACATGGATAGTCCACAAAACTTCTATAACAAATGTGGACTTCACCTAGAGTTTAAAACACTGGATCACACAACAAGACATGTTTTAAAATTAACAAGCTGCTTAATTGCAAATATAACCTTGAAATCCACTGACTTGTTGTTGGGTCCAGATACAATCACATATTTTTACATAACAGCACATAGAGAAGTAAAGAAACCTGACTTATCATTTTAAAGCATAAACATGTCAGCCTTTTTTGCTTTTATATTATTAACAGAATTTCATAAAAGTTGTAACAAATAAATATTAATAAAATCATGATTATATTTAAAATATCATTTGGTTAAAATAGCATCTCATGACTAACATCCTTGGAATTCATTAAAATTAACACACATGGAATAAGTGTGGAGATACATTTATCCAAAAGAGCAAATATTTGAATTGCACCAAATAGGAATTTTCATTTTTAATTAGTTTAGGCCGTTTCCTTCAAGTACAAATAAATATTATTGTCTTTGTATTCAATAAAATGTGTATTTTTTTTCTGAAGCTCGTTTCAGTCAACATGCAAAATGAAAAAAGTTAATTAAGTATTTTATGAATTAAAAACAGAGACAATGTATCTTGGGTCTAATATTTCCAACAGTAAGGAAATCAAGTCTCTGGCCTAATCAGAGGAAGATACATCAACCTACAAAAGTAGAATCAAAATAAGTTGCTCATTCATTAAAAGCACAAGCTGAATTGAAATGAGAATAAAGTGAAGACATTTGCTTTATATATTGTTGCTATAATAGTCCTAAGCATGGTACATGATTCTAATTCCCACTGATATCAATTAAATTAATTAGAAAAACTAATTGTTAAATAAGTACAGTAAATAGTTTTTGAAGAGTTATGTTCAAACATTCAAAACTAGATCTTTTAATGGGTTTTTTAAAGTTGTTTTAAAGGCTTCTCTTAATAAGACTATTGTGCAATTGCGCCTACATTACTATTACCGGTATTTGATTAGAGGGTCTCAAAGCAACTGAGATTCTGTGGAATGATATGAAGAGCGCTGTTTATGCAAGATCATAAATATTTTCAATTGTGATCAGGAACTACAGGAAATGGCAGCGCTGCAAAGCTGATGCATAATTTTTCCAAAATGGAATTTGCATGAATAATCTATGTTCAATATTGATATGAAATATGAAATGTTGTGTAGACAAACTGTCCTCATCAGTAAAAGTCAGACAATAGTTACAACGTTTTCTTAACTTCCTAGCTAGCTGTTTTAGTCTATTGGCTGTTTTTAAGTAAGAAAATAACATGGCATGTTCAGTGCCTTGAAAAAGTATTCATACCCCTCAAACCTTTCCAGAAGTTTTCATGTCACACCCACAAACTTAAATTTATTTAATTGGGATTTTATGTAATAAACAAATACAAAGTAGCAAGTATGTGTGAAGTGGAAAGAAAATTATACATGGTTTTCAACATTTTAAGTAAATACAATTCTGAAATATGCGGGATGCATTTGTATACCTCATGTACTCCACAAATCTGACCTTTATGGAAGAGTGGAGAGAAGAAAGCAAACCATAGGAAATCCTGCTTGCAGTTTGCCACAAGCCATGTAGGGGACACAGCACGCATGTGGGTGAAGGTGCCCTGGGTAGATGAGACCAAAGTTTAACTTTTTGACCTAAAAGCAAAACACTATGTGAGAGAGAAAACTAACACTGCACCACGCTATCTCCATTGTGAAACATGGTGGTGGCAGCATCATGCAGTAGGAATGCTTTGCTTCAGCAATGACAAGGAAGCTGGTCAGAGTTGATTGGAAGATGGATGGAGCTAAATATAGGGCAATTCTGTTGGAAAACCTGTTAGAGGCTGCTAGAGACTTGAGACTGGGGCAGAGGTTCACCTTCCAGCAGAACAACGACCCTAAACATACAGCCAGAGCTACAATGGAATGTTATAGATCAAAGCATATACATGTGTTAGAACAGCCCAGTCAATTTCCACAGCTAAATCCCACTGAGAAATTGTGGCAAGACATGAAAACTGTTCACAGACACTCTCCATCCAATGTTGGTAGAGACATATGCCAAAAGCCTTGTAACCTATAAGCAGCTGTATTTGCAGTAAAAGGTGGTCCTACAAAGTAGAGTACAAATGATTTTTATTTATTAAAAACTTTGAAAACCATGTATGATTTTCCTTACACTTCACACATACTTGCTACTTTGTTTTGGTCTATCACATAAAATGTCAGTAAAATACATTTAGGTTTCTGAGTGTAACATGAAAAAATGTGGAAAGGTTCAAGGTGTATGAATACTTTAACAAGTCACTGTACAAACTTAAAGTTGTACTTACCCTCCTGTGTCCTAATCACTGGGGTTTTTTGGGATGCATGAACTGGTGGCCTTATACGAAAACGATCCAGGCAGACATATGGGGGACGTTTTGGTTTTGTGGGTCGTGGCCCAACATTGAGAAGAGGTTTTCTCAAGGGAGGTACCTCTGACATGCTTCTCTGGCTTGGCAGTGGAGGTTTGGGAAATGTATTGGGCTTTCTCTCGCCAATATGTTGAAGCATCTTGTTTTGAAGGAGCTCCCCTGTCAGTTTCACCTTCCTTGTATTGTCAGAGTCAGTAAAGGTTGGTTTAAGATCCTCCTTAGCTCCCACATGATGAGAGGGTGGAGGTTTGGGAAATACTCCATGTGGACTAAATCTCTTGGGTTCAGTGTTGAAGTTCACTGGAAGCACTGGCCTAGGAGATACAGGTGAAAACTTGCTTCGGACCCCTCCATTGTCTGGTTGCTCAGTTAAAGCAACTTTGTGAGCCTTTGAGTAAGGTCCACCGGCGGAGGTGGCCCTATCTGCCTGGGTATGAAACTTGGCCCTTAGGGCCTTGACGTCCACATTGTCGCCCTAGGAAAACAGGCAAGAATTACCAACTAATAATACGTATTATACAGTATATCGGATGAATTAGAAAAATGTATTGAAATATAATGTACTAAGAGTGTTTGCATTTTGCTGTTAGCAGACTAAATAAACCCACTGGACAAAGAAGTACATTTCTTCTGAATATTTCTCCCCACCACAGTAACAACAAGAATTCTGCCAGGTTAGAATGCTACCAGTGTCTTTTCAATTTTATTCCATTCCTGAACTAATTAATTGAATAATTCAGCAATAGTTTATGGGTGTCTAATTGTGTGTCTCAATTTTGTTTCAAATACTAAAGTTTTGATGGAACTGTGGTCTAGTGGTTTTTTCTGGCCTTTGAAATTCCACAATTTGGTCTTAAAATCAATTACTTTAATTGGAGTGTGAACTATTGCGATACCAAATAATGGAAGGTCCTCCTACAATCCATTTTACACAATATTTATTGTAATGCAGTTCATGTACAAAGTTTGGCCACTATTAGACAGTTTAGTTTTATACTACATTTTTACAGGTCCTCAACCTACTGCCACTGAACAACAAGACTATAAAAATGCAAGCTTAAAGAAATCCAGTTTAGCACACTTTTTTTTTTTTACATGACTTTGTAAAGACCATATGCTCATACCAGGTGTGTGCCTTTTTTTGTGGTGGCTGAGTTGGCTGTATTTGGAGCAACAGCTGAAAAAGGGTCACATGTATTCCACTTTCAGTATACTAACATTCAGAAAGAGGAACCATTTATCTTTTACAGAACTTTTATATAGAACCAAACTGCTTTCATGTAATCCAAAATGTTAACTAATATGCATAATAATGGACATGAGAAATTATTTTCTTTTTTACAATTCAACCATTGAATCATTAACCTCCTGCCATCCAGTTTGGCAGGATGGTCCAATTTTGAGAGATAGTTGGTGGAACCATACACTTTCCATTTAATATTGCTCTGAATGGTATTCTGATAAATAGTTAAAACTCATGAAATGACTTAGTATTGTTTGTAACTTGTGTCTTTCTGCAGCTTTATCCTAGGACACATTGAACATTAACTAGGGTTAGGGTTTCTTTTTTAAATATGTACTAGTAATATTACTAGAACAGAATCTTCAAGGAACGGCCTGATGTGTCACCTGGAAGATGATTAGTTGTATCTGAGTATAAGTTTATTATGTTTACAGTAAATGTTCTGATCACTTATTCAAACCAGATTTTATACTAATTAAATTGTAATAATTAACTAATTAATTTGTAATAATAAATTTTAAAATGTTCTTTTCACTTTGATGTTAAGTGTTATTATGTATAAATCCATCTTGAAAAAGTTCTGTTCAATTTATTTTGATTTTCAGCGTGTGATGTGACAAACTAAGGATTTTGAGAGGACATTATGAAAGTTACAGCGACCACATTTAATTATCAAAGCAGTAAAATTAGATGCAAAACACAACTGTATGTTTCCTTGTTTGGCTTCTAAATGTAAATATGTCTGATTGAGACTTATTAATGAAAATTAGCAGTGCACAATTTATTAATTTTGAAATCTGTGGCTACCACATGTGCAAGCGTCCTCATTGTTATATTCTTCTGGTAGTTCATTCACCTTATTTATAACTTGAACTTGTTACTAGGAAGCTAATTTATTACACTTGTTTAATTGTAGTTTCATTTTATGTTTAACACAGCTTTATTTGGTAAGTATTTGTTAAGTAAAATAGTCCTAAAATAAACTTGTTAATAGGACATACAAATATAAGTTAATGCAATAGTGTGGTTCAATATTACTTTTTATTATTTTATTTATTGTTGGTATTTACTGTTATTTATAGTTTAGAATTTTTAAATAAACAAAACCACTCTTTTTATATGGAACATTTTTAAAAAAGCAGTGATGTAGCAGTAAAACTGTATTTAATGTTTTGCTTGTTTTTTAAATATAGTTTATAATATATAAAGAAGTATATAGAAAACATGCTCATCAATCAGCATAAATTTAAGTACATTCACATAAATATAACAAATTTATCTAAGATGACATTGCCAAGACTTTTTTGTTTTTAGGGGTGGAAGTCCCAAGGATTATTTTTACTGGTATTGCAATGGATTATGTTAAATTCATGGAGTTCAACATCCGTGATTAAAAACAATTAATTGTGCAGCCATATTTATAATTAATTTAATCATGCAATACTTGTTTTATTACATTGAATACTTCAGTGTTTGCGATAAACATTCTGAGTAATTACTTTTGTGCTAATATGTCCTTTTTTGGTGCAGTAATTCTAGCTGCTGGTAAGACTCTGCTAAACAATGCCATTATTTTACTCTCTGATACCCTTGTCATGCACATTTTATTGTTTTACCACACTGACTCTTAATATGACTGTAAATTATTTAATTGGCAGAATCAAATAAGCTGTTTAATGGCAAATGGTCTAAATTAATGTCACCACTTCAAAACTCCTTCATCTAAGATATTTTCCATCTAATAACAGCATACAAACAAAAGAGTAACAGGCCATAAACGTATATGTAGTGTATACATTTATGCTCCTAAGAATTTAATGTAACGCAAAGTGTTTTACATCTTTATTGCCTTCTGTCTTTGGAGACTCTAACTGTTGAGGCACAGTGTGTGGGAGATGACTGTTTCCCTTCTCAGAATTCATGTCACAACACACAGGGAGTTTTCCTAATCAAAGTCTTAAATGCAACCCTTTGAGGTATGCCACTTTAGCACAAATGTCAATTTATTTGTGTTTGCCTAATCACTCTCCAGTTTTATGCATTGACAAAGAGGGAAAATGTGGTTTCTGAACAATAGCGTGACACAGGAAGTGCCTCCAACCACACACCTTTACAACTACCGTACTGCACACATCATTCTGCAATGCATGCCATGGAAGGGGGAGTCACAGTTAAACCAATCAGCAGCATGCTTTGCTGTAGAGATTCTGTGTAAAAAAGACGACAAAGGAAACGGCCCTTTCTCTGCACTACAATACCTTCTGGTAAATCTCCCGGTGTCAAATGGTAACATATGGTATATGTCACAAAGTTGACTGAAAACTGAAATTTACGTAACTTATGAGGACACAGACAACTCACCGAGCATCTCGCAACAGGATTCTAACCTATTATGTCATTATATGTTTGCAATATTTTTCTATTGTGAAATACATTACAAATACTTTAATTAGGTATAGTCAAACTGCAATTTTATGTTAAGACACATTTTAGGATATGTTTTGTGTTGTTTTTTTTTTTTTACTCTGTCACAGTCAAGTACTCAAATTTCATGATAGCTCAGTTCGTCAAAGAAGTTTAGAGTGAAAATTTGGACCTTCTAGAGTTACTTTTGGAATATGTTGCACTTTAGACAGTCCTTTAGGTTTACATAGTATAAACATTGACAGAATAAGGTGTCCTGATAACACAGGCAAGTAAGCTGTTTCCAATTTCAAATTCTAAACCAAAGCCTAAACGTGTACACTCAGGTTGTAAAATATACTGAAATTTTGCCACTTATTCATCTGTCCAAACATTTTGTTTTTTGAACATTTATTTATAAAAACTCAATTTTAATTAAGAGCTGTTATCCTGCTTATTGTGATCTGGAGGTATTTCTCTCAAGCTCTCAACCATTTGAACTCATTCAAACAGGTAATTAAATTAATAAGCAGAATATATTGAGCTCCCTATACTCAAAAAACACTATTGTATGTTGAGCACGTTTTTCATAGCCCTTGAACTTTTCCACTGTTTCATGCTACACCTACAAACTTAAATGTATTTTATTTGGATTTTGTGATAGACCAACACAAAGTAGCAAGTATGTGAAGTGTAAAGAAAATCATACATGATTTTCAAAATTTTTAATAAAGAAAAATCTGGAAAGTGTGGCGTACATTAGAATTCAAAGGCTCCTGAGTCATTATTTCATAGGACCACCTTTTGCTGCAATTATAGCTACAAGGCTTTAGGGTTATGCCTCTACCAGCTTTGCAGATCTAAAGGCTGAAATTTGTGTCCATTCTTCTTTGCAGTCAGATTGGATGGAGAGCATCTGTGAACAGCAATTTTTAAATTTCACCACAAATTCCTTGTGGCAAACTGTACATGGGTCTTATTATGGTTTGCATTCTTCTTGCTATTCTTCCATAAAGGCCACATTTGTGGAGTACATTCATAGGTGTCCTGTGGACAGAATCTCCCACCTGAGCTGTGGATCTCTGCAGCTCCTCCAGAGTGACCATGGACCACTTGGATGTTTCTCTAATTAGTGCTCTCCATCCCTGGGTAGTCAGTTTAGGTGGACAGCCACGTCTTGTTAGGTTTGCAGTTGTACCATACTCCATATTTATGGATGATGGATTGAACAGTGATTTATGAGATGTTTAGAGCTTGGGATATTTTTTATTACCTAACTCTGCTTTACACTTCTTCAAAACTTTATCCCGGACCTGTCTGGTCTGTTCCTTGGTTTCCATGATGCTGTTTAAACACTAATGTTCTCTAACAAACCTCTGAGACCTTGACTGAACAGCTGTAGTTATACTGAGAATAAATTACACACAGGTCGACTCTATTTAATTAGGTGATTTCAGTGCAGTTGGTCACATTGCATTTATATAGATGTTTCAGAGTACCAGAGACTGAATACAAATACCTGTCACATTTTTAAAGATTTTTATTTATTAAAAATTTTGAAAACCATGTATCATTTTCTTTTCACTTCACACATACTTGCTACGTTTTGTTAGTTTATCACATAAAATCCCAATAAAATACATTTGGGTTTGTGGGTATAACATGAAAACAATTGAAAGGTATGAATATTTTTGCAAGGCTCTGTATGTACTGAGTATAACATCTAATGAACTAAACCCAAATATTGAATAGCTATCAGTTCTATATTTGCATTGTATTATATGTGGTAAGAGTTTGTGAAAAGTAGAAAAGTAAAATGTTCACACATTAAACTCCAAAGGCTTAAAGTTATGCAAATATATTTTGGAAAGAAACAATCATATTTGCCATGCAAATAATTCTTTAAAATAATCTCATATTACTGTTACAAGAATTCTAGTTACTAAAGACATTTAGAAACATGGTATTACTTTGTCTTACCATGGATATCAGAGTAGAGTTTTATGTCCGTACCAGCTCCATGACATATCTCACTTGAACAGACTAGAGAAAATTCTAGATATTGAATGTGCAGTGTCACAGTTTCCTGTACAATAAACTACATTCAACAGTGACATAAACCTAAAGAATGTCAATGAACAGCATGAATTCAACTAGAAATTAACACAACTAATTTTTGTCAGTAACAGCCCTCACAGTTCATATGCAGTTGAGAAATCTGCGGCAATATAAGAGCTGCTGCAGCCTACCACAGGTACTGAAAGCTGAACTAGGCTATATATTAGTTTCCTCGTACGCGTTTAGGTTGCCATGGTTACTCTCACTGCATGCACAGCCTTAAAATGTTTGTGTTTAAAGGTGCAGGTCAGACAAAATGCTAATGTTGCCACATAAATGGTAATATCTACCAATTCTATCAACAAACATAATGCTAATCGGTGGATAGAGCCAGAATGCTTTCTAAACTTTTAACTTCTTACTAAAAGCCCTGAACATACACATCATAGACATCTAATTTTATAGGGATTATATGAGTGAACGCTGCTGGTTTTTGAAATACGGGTAGAAATGCATTCATGGTTGTATTTCTCACCAGATCTTTGAATACACTTTTCTGGACCTCCATCATGCAACTCAAATCATTAACCAGTCCACACAACTCTGCTAAACCGATCTGAATCAAACTTTCTATAGTCTTTCAGAAATGTAATTCTGTCCATAGTGTTTTTCTAAGACAGCAATGGCTTTTTAACACACCATCTAGACATAAAACCTGTATTAGATAGTCTTCTGATCATTGTTCTTTTCTAAAGAGTCTTGTTTTTTGCAGCCTTGAATTCTGTTGACAATGTTTTGAATGATCCCTTTCCTGACTTTACCATTCTTGTTGTAGAAGCTTTTGTTTCAGTGTTGAAATAAAACAGGGTCTTGTAAACTTCGGATAGTCACAACTGGCCTGTGTGGTTTCAGGTGGAATAGACAGGTGGAACAGTGAGGCTACAAGGAGCAGAGGTGATAAAGGTGCAGAACTTCAAGTACTTGGGGTCGACTGTCCAGGACAATGGGGAGTGTGGTAAAGAGGTTAAGAAGAGAG
>JAVSBU010347402.1:0-10252 GCA_033118015.1 Loricariichthys derbyi | reverse complement strand
TAGTAGCTTACCACCACCGGGTATGGTATGAATGGATAATGCAAGTGCTTTGAGTTCTGGAAAAAGCGCTATATAAATCCTTATAGCATTATTATATTATATTATTTGACTTGCTGGAAAATCAGTATAGAGTCTTCCGTACTCCCATTCTCATATCAGCATATGTCTATGGATATACTTCATTTTTTTACTGGTGATCGCTGTATCATATTTGCTCCATTGAGAGAACTGTGGTTTTGTGTGTCCTTTTCCCTCTAGCCTACAAGGACAACGCAATGGTTTCCAGATAATTAACAGCACAAATCAACTAGTTGCAGATGTGCTAAGGTGCAGTAAGGTTGTGAGTGTGAGGTACGCTAGTGAGGGGACGAGGCAATCGAGAGGAGGGGGTAAGAGAGAGAGAGAGATGGATGGCACGAAGACAAAAATAGAACTGGCAGTCCATTGCAGGTGATGGAGGACAGACACATGGCCGAAGAGAAAGCCATGCAGAGGTAAAAACGGTGCTCATGGCAGAGAGACAATGGCTACGTTGATCTCGACCAAGTACTTAAGCATGCAGAGTTGGAACATGATTGTGGCCATGCATGTGTTACTGCATGTGGGTGTGGAGCAATGACACAGGCTTGGCAGGGTGATGGATTGCCTGTTCTGTGCCATACACTTTCTAATCAAGCGACTGTCACAACGAGGAGGAGGAGCCAGAGAGAGAGAGACAGAGGGAGGTCGATGAGGGTTAAAGAGGAAAAAAGGCCAGAAAGGGGAGTATAGATTTGAAAATGACAAAGGAAACAAACAGGCTGGATGCTACTGGACCAGACATGAGAAGGCTTGCACTGACAGTATTAGAGCTCATTTTTCAATACATTAACTAGGCACTATATCAATAACATACTGGGTTCTTCGTCTATTAACAACAGCAACCTTCTCAGCCCAGAGACGATCTGTTAGATCTCATTTTTTCATTAGCTTCTAAACATTTCTCACTCGTGTCTGTATCTGTTCTTCTCTACATCACATTCTCATCTCTTCTTCCCTCATTTCCACCATTTGATTATTTTCGCTTCTTCATCTGTTCCCCTTTACTCTTCCAAAACGCCCCCCTTCTAGTCTCACTTCACTCCCACAATTCTCTCTGCTGCCTCTGCAGCATGCTTAGTGTTTGTATGTGTTAGAGAGAGAGAGCCTCATCTATCCCTATCACGAACCAGATGAAGAGAGCTGCTAAATATACACATGCATGGAAATGATCTTAGAAATAACTTATGAAGCCTATTCTATTCTGATCTCACCCAGTTTAATTTTTCATCCTCTGTACATGTTTCATGGATGAACCATTATCAAACTGCAGCTCTGCAGTCTTCATGCACAGCGCATATATCAGATGATGCTACTGAAGAGAAAGCCAGGATGAACCCTGAGTGTTTATTATTATGCTTGCTAAAGCAAGCAACTAATGAATTACCCTTTAATTACATATGTAATTATATAAAGGCTTTGTTATAATGCTACCATATGATGCATCATATTATTTAACACTTTCTTAGGTGTGTCACATCAAAAGATCCATATCTGTAAATTTTAGGTAAGTATTTGTTTATACACTGTAGTGGTCTGCTTATTTTTAACAGTCCAAGGGTATTTATACCCTCACTGAATACTGTATTAACAACACCTATACACCTGCTTATTTAAGCAATCATCTAACCAGCCAAACTTGTTGCAGCAGCGCAATGCATAAAAAAATGCTAATGCAGGTATGTAGATGCAGGTAACATTATGATCGACCAGCAAAATAGTGGGCAAAAATGTGATCTCAGTAAATCTGAACATTATTTGATAGCTGGTGCCAGAACGGGCTGGTTTGAGTATTTCTACTCCAACTGCTGACCCCTTGGGATTTTTATGCACAGTAATCCCTAGAGTTTACTCAGAATAGTGCAATAAAGAAAAAACATCCAGCGAAGTTCTGTCGAGAGAAATGTCTTGTTTAGCTCAGCAGAGAATAGCCAGGCTATTCTGAGCTCACTGAAAGGCTACTGTAACTCACATAACCACACTATACACTTGTGATGAGCAGTAAAGCATTTTCGAATGTACAACACATCGAACTTTGAGATAGGAGAAAACTACATCAGGTTGCACATCTGTCATCTGAAAACAGAAAGCAGAAAATGCAGCAGACAATTTCATCAAACCCATATATTATATGGATTCATTACACAGAGTGAAATATTTCATGCCTTTATTTCTTGAAGTTTTGATGATTGTGGCCTACAGATAATAAACCCAAAATTCAGTGCCTCAGAAAATTTGAATACTACATAAGATCAAGAGCCACCTTGTGTGAAGCCACTCCTGAACCAGAGACAACATCAGAAGCTTCTTACCTGGGCTGTGGAGAAAAAGAACTGAGCTGTTGCTCAGTGCTTCAAAGTCCTCTTTTAAGATGAAAGTAAATTTTGCTCGTCATTTGGAAATTAAGGTCCCAGATTCTGGAGTAAGAGTGAAGAGGTATGAAATCAAGTATGAAGTTTCCAAGTCATCTGCTGGTGTTGGTCCACTGTTGTTTTCTGAAGTCCACAGTCAACATAGCCAGGAGATTTTAGAGCACTTCATACTTCCTTCTGCTGACACGCTCTATGGAGATGCTGATTTCATTTTCCAGCAGGACTTGGCCCCTGCCCACACTGCCAAAGGTACCAAAAGCTGGTTCAATGGCCATGGTGTTACTGTGATTGATTGGCCAGCAAACTCTCCTGATCTGAACCCCATAGAGAATCTATGTTTTACTGTCAAGAGGAAGAGACATCAGACCCAAAAATGCAGGTGACCTGAAGGCTGCTTTCAAAGTAACCTGGGCTTCCATTCCACCTGAGCAGTGCCACAGGCTGATCACCTCCATGCCACACCACATTGATGCAGTACACTGGACCCCCTGTAATCGCGGGGTTGGGGAACAGAGCCTGCCGCAAATAATGAAAATTCGCGATTACTTGTAACCCCCGCTCCTCCCCCCAATCACACCCACGGTACACCATTTTTAGTTCTAATCGCAGTGTGGTCATAATATAAGCTTTATTTTAACTGGTTTATTTAAGCTTTATTTAAGATGGTTTAACACACTTTGTATGCATTTCTATAAAACTAAAAAGTACTTATAAGTATTATACTGTACCGATTTTGATGATTACACAGACACACACGCACACATTCACAGAGTGTTGTCATAAAACAGAGTCATAATTTAAGCTATACTGTATTTAAACTGGTTTAACACACTTTACTTAAGTATTGTACTGTACTGATTTTGATGATTATTGTACATGTAAAGCCAACCTTATGCGTCCTCCCCTTCTTCGGGATCTTCTGGAGGATTTTGGGTCGTCTTCTTGGAAGGCTGGAAGAACATGGTGATAGGGAGCTGCCGCACTTGCTTCTTCAGCGAATCCAGGAGGTTCTTGTAGGGTTCGCTGCATGAATCAATCCCATTAGCGAACTTAATGGACTGGTCTAGATAAGGATCCCATGCCATGATCATCTCCTTGACTTCCTTTAGTCATGTCTACGGCTCCGTGAAAGTGGTTGAGCTTGGAGTGGCTGTGTGTTTGCATTGAGAGCCCGCCTCCAGCATGGAGTACGTATATGTGTATGTACATATGTTCCACTGAAAAAAACCGCAATTGCGTGAATATTTTCGCGAATAACGTAGTTATGTTCCAGAAAAAAATCCACGATTGCGTGAATCCGTGATAGCAGAACTGCGATTATGGGGGGTTTACAGTAATTCATGCAAAAAGAGGAACAACCAAGTATTGAGAGCAGAGAAATGAACATACTTTTCAGAAGCCTGACATTTCTGTTTAAAAATTCTCTTTTTCATCAATTTGTATTATGTACTACAGTAATACCTCGCCACTTCGTGCTTCAGCTATTGTGGCTTCACTCTTTCGTGGGTTTTTATAAGATATTAATGGAAAAAAAATATTGGGTTTTGTACTGAATTCAATTGGCGGAAAATTCTAACTAATTATTAGTTATTACAGTGTTATAATTAGCTGTGCTTTATCATTTAAACCAGAACACTGATGTATCCGAGTGGACCTGCTTCTGCGTGCTTCTGCGATTAGGCGGTCTTTATTGCCACCTATCGGCGAGGTGCTGATGCATGCCTAATTGAGTTCAGCTGGGGTGTAAAGCCTTAATATAGTGTATAAATACTTTAATAAATATACCATTTCTACTTCACGGATTTTCGTTTATTGCGGGTGATTCTGGAACGTATCTCCTGCGATAAACGAGGTATTACTGTATTCTCATTTTCTAAGAATTTTGGGTTCGCATTATCTGTAAGTCACAATCATCAAAATTTCAAGAAATAAAGGCATAATGTTTCACTCTATGTGTAATAAATCTATATAATATATGGGTTTCACGTTCTGAAAGGAGTAACAAAAACCTTTTCATGATATTCAAATTTTTGAGATGTACCTGTATTTGAGTATTGTTGCTGACCATGCACATCCCTTCAGTGTCAAAATGTAAACATCTTCCAATGACTACTTACAGAATGACAATGCACCATGCCCCAAAGCAAATGTTATCTTAAACTGTTTATGAACTAATGACAATTAGTGTCCAGGAACTGAATACAAACCAAGTAGAAATTACTACAAGCAGGTAACGAAGGACTAGGATATGGTCAACTGAGCTGTACTTTTGCCTCTACTGCATTGTGGCAGGTCCATTAAAAGCCTCATGAAGCATGCCACCCAAATTGTGTTTAAGATGCTGTGCAAGCAGGAGCTGGCTCACTTGTTTCCTCAAACTATTTCAACTACAGTGAAATTTAATCCAGCATGAAGCATAATCTGGATCATCACTTTGCCTTTTCAACATGTACACTTCTATGTTCCACAACAACCATAGTGTGCACACTGCCAAATCATCAGAATCCTATTGTGGGATCATTTGGAACAGCACTTGAAATGCCAAAACTGTCTTCTGCAAACTTAACTAAACACACAGTTACTGGAAGGATACTCTAAACGTAACATGAATTCAATGCACTGGTGGAAGCCTAACCTGACATGATTGACATTATTATATAGGTGAGGAATATTAAGCATCAAGGAAGAAATTACATATTCCAATGTACTAAAGTAAAAAAAAACAAAAGAATGAATAATTGTGACAAATTTCTGACACACCAATATTGAATTCTGTGACTAGTATTTTAGCCGTTTGTATTTGGAGCCTGCTGAAAAGGCTATTGCTGTTTTCAGTTGTAACCTTGCTGGTAATATAAATACATTTTCACATAATAGTACACTGAAAATATACACTACCTGTATAATTATCTAGTTGAATTCTGCAGTGTTATTGCAAGTATATCTTGTATACAACATGGTCAAGATAATAGAGTAGTCTGTCTCTGTAATAACATAGTTTGTTCAGTCAGATAACACTCTTTACATATAAAAAAATGAACTGAAAGTAGCACAGTCCTGCCTTGCTGTCTAGAGCTGTCAAGAGATTCTAGCATAGAATCAGAGTAGATCTTTGAGTCCCTGCCAGTAAACATTCTTTCCCTCTCCGACTTATACCGGATTGTTACACAGTTTAAATAATCTATAATAATCTATCAAAAGTAGTGAGTTTGTACTTATCTCAAAAAAATTGCCAAGCCAGGTACAGTTTTATAGATGATTCCACATAAATCAGCTTGTCGCAACCATCCATATCATAATGCTTTAAGAATTGAATTAGCATACCCATAATCTTCTACATAAAGTTATCAGTAATCAGTTGTCATTTCCATTTCAGTTGGCAATCCAATTAACAAGTCAGTGCTGTGATTTCTATAGTCTGTGAAAGATAGCATTAGACACACAAATCTCTTTCACAATTGTATAGATCAAAACAACGTGTTTAATAAAGCATACTTATTTTGTTTATTTATGTCTCCTACATCATGGTTCTGAATGATGTTGGTAATTTTAACGATTTTTAAAGATAAAGAAGTGGGAAAAAATATGCCACAACTTTACATCAATAAATAAATAAATAAACAATTTATTACATGCTAGTTTTCTATAAATATGTTCTAAATGTTACACTACCTAATGTACTGAAAATATCACAAATGTGTAGGATAAAATAATGCACACAAATCAGTCATAACATTAAAAGCACTGGCAGTTGATGAGAATAACTTGATGTTGTGATGCTCTGGGTAATGTTTTGCTGGGAAGCTTAGGGTCCTTGCATTTATGTGGATGTTACTGAACAATGCTGAGCAAGGTCTATTTCAGTAAGATAATGAGCCTTGCCATACTGCAAAAATTGTACAGGAATGATTTGAGCAACATGACAAAGACTATAAAACATTGGCATGAGGGGGGACGTACATCTATATAAATACATGCACAGACAGGCATACAGTAATGTGAAAAAATTAGGACACCCCAAAACCTTTGTCTTTTTAAACATTTATACAACTGAAGAACTTATGGTTAAATACAATGAACAAAAAATTATTTATTGATTTTCTTGTTGAAAAAAGTTAGGACACCACCACATTTATTACTATTTAAAATGTCTAAAATTAGAATCAAGTGCAGTACATCAGCTGCATATTATTAGATTATTGCTACAGAGGATGTTGGAGGAGACTGTCTTATTTAAACCTCAGACATTAGTTTGGTTATACTTGACCTAAAAATCTCTCTGAGGCCTTCAGAAAGAAGACTGTAAATGCATATGAGTCTGGAAAGGGATGTCAAAAGCTCAAAAAATATTATAAATCAGCCATTCCACTGTCTAAAATAATTTACAACTGGAGAACAATTAAACTAACTGCAAACATGGCTAGGTCAGTCTGTTCTAGCAAGTTCAGCCAAAGAACAGACCGAAAGATGGGTAAAGAAGTCTCCAGCAATCTAAAATGTCATCATGGAACCTACAGGTAGCTCTTGGGACAGTTCATGTCAAAGTGCATGCATCCACCAACAGATAAAGACATGTTTGACTTTCATGAGAGATGAGCAAGTAAGAAACCTCTGCTGTCAAAAAAAAACCCCTACAAAATAAAACAACAACAGCAAACATTTGGGCAAGACAAAAGTTTGCCAGAGAATACCTAGACAAAGACCAGGACTTCTGGAACAAGATTTCTGGAAAAAGAACAGATGAATCCAAAGTGGAATTATTTGGGAACAAGAACAAAAGACTTGTTTGGTGCAAACATAGAATTTTAGCACAAAAACCCCATACAAACTGAACCACTGAGGTGGCAATGTCATTGTTTGGGAAATTGGTTTGCAGAACTTCAAGTACTTAGGGTCGACTGTACAGGAAAATGGGGAGTGTGGTTAAGAGCTCAAGAAGAGAGTCCAGGCAGGATGGAGCGGGTGGTGAAAAGTTTCAGGAGTGATTTGTGACAAAAGGGTGGCTGCAAAGGTCAAAAGAAAAGTTTACAAGACTGTGGTGAGACCAGCTATGTTGTATGGTTTGGAGACAGTGGCACTGAAAAAAAGACAAGAGAAAGAACTGGAAGTGGCAGATCATCAGAGGTACAGCACAGGTTAAACAACTAGGAGATAAAGTTAGAGAGGCCAGAGTGAGATGGTCTGGACATATCAAGAGGAGGGACAGTGGGTATATTGGTAGTAGGATGTTAGAAATGCAGTTATCGGGAAAAAGACAAAGAGAAGATAGATGGATGCAGTTAGAGAGGAGATGGATGTAGTTGGAGTGAGGACAGAGGATACAGAGGACAGAATGAGATGGAGGAGGATGACTCGCTGTGGCGACCCCTGAAAAGGGAAAAGCCAAAAGAAGAAGAAGAAGAAGAAAGAATTCTGCAGGGAGAAGTGGGAAAAACTTTCTCCCAGTCAATGTCAGAGGCTGGTAGATGGTTATCGGAAACGTCTAGGGGGAAAGGGGGGAAATATGAGGTATTAGGGCATAGACAACGCACCACTGAGAACTGGCCTGGGACTTGTCAAGCAACCAAAATTTTCAGCCACCAGCATCCTGTAGGCAGCTTCCTGGTAGCACTGATGAAGGATTAGAGGATGGCCAACACAAACTGTGCAACATTACATGAGTCTAACTTTACATCTACAATGTGAATGTCTCTAATAAAGAGGGCAATTACTAAACAGTGTTTAAAAAGTCCAGCAGCATTCCTGTGTATGATCCACTCATATAAGTGCAATATACACTAACACAACCACATCAGCCCAAGAGTGATGGGTGTGTAACAAAATTCAGATTGAGAAGAGCTGATAAAATGCAGTGAATGTACCATTTGATGTCTGGAAAATGGGTTGTAAAGCAAATGTTAATGATTAGCATATGGACATGCCAAAGGCCTGCGTGAAGGAAGCAGCTGAATTTGCAGGTGTATAGAAGCAGGAATCCCATAGGAAACTCTTGTCAGAATTGTGGCTAAAAGATGAAATTGATCGACAAGGACTGCCTGTGTTTCACAGACGGTGAATAAAAGTTGCTTCACTTCCAAGAAAGAATTGCTTCTAGAAGCCAACACAAGATCATTCACAACCAATTTCTGAAAGAACACACTGCAAGGAAACGGCATAACAAACTTATGGAGCAGAGCGCCAAGCAAGAGTTCTTACCTCACTGCTGCTCACAACAAGCCAAATTGGTGAAAGATGAGGGTGAAAACAGAAATATGGACTGTCCATTACTAGAAATGTGTTACATTGTCAAATGTGTCTTGTTTCTACCTGCATTTGAAATATGCTAGGGGTTGTCTTTATTGAAGACCCAAGGGAGCCTCAAAAGAGGACTACAAGGTATGGTTCAAGCTCGAGTCTGTTCTGCAGTGTTTTAATTAAGAAGAAATTGATCCTTTGGTTGAGGTGACACTAACTGTGAACCACATTGCCTCCACACTGAGCTGCTGTACAATCAGGTTTGCCTTTTGTTCAATATTTTACCAAGGAACATAATATTCCTATCCCTGTATAACAAGATGACAATTCGCACATTCATATGGGGTCCGGTCCATGCAAAAGTGAATTGCAGCTGTTCTTTATGTTCATCATAAGCAGAAGTTGACACATAGACACACGATCGCTCCCAGCATTGCAGCAGAGGTTGTAAAAGTGGCAGGTCAGCCTGTCGGTGGTCAGAACATATGACGAACATTGCATCAATTCATTCTCCATGGCCGTCATCCCAGAATGAAGCCTCTTCTGAAGCTGAAACACCAGAAAGCCAGCAAACAGTTTGCTGAAGACAGGCAGTCTTAGAACACTGATTACTGGAACCATGTCCTGTGGTCTAAAGAGACCAAGATGAACTTGTTTGGCTCAAATGGTGTCCAGCATGTGTGGTGCTGCCCTGGTGAGGAGTATCAAGAAAACTGTCCTTTTCCTACAGTCAAGCAAGTGGTGTAAGCATCATGGTCTGGGGCTGCATGAGTGCTACCAATACTGGGGAGCTGTGGTATACATATACAGTTACATTCTGAAGCAGAAAATGATCCCCTTCCTTTGGAAGCTGGTCCAGCATGGCAGTTTTTCAACATTATTATTAAGAGATTTTATCGTCACATAAATCTGTAGCAGGTACAAATATACAGTCAGATTAACTATCAACCTGTTCGTGCACATACAGTATGACAATGGAGAAAGACAGGACAGGCAGACAGAGGTAAGAAGTTATATGGAATAAGAATACATGGGCTGATAAACACCCCCCCACCCCACGCTATGCTCTCAGTGAGTACAGCTTGGGAACTTAAATAACACTTCAGCAGCATATGCACAAATATACATTACAACATGAAGACCAGGACATGCAACAGCGGAGGGGTAAGGGGGTGAAGACAACCCAGCACAGCATGCAGCCATCCGGATCGGTTCAGCAGCCGTCACTGGCGCTAATCACTAGGGTTGGGCACCGAGAACCGGTTCCAAATAGGAACCGGTTCCTAACGTCCAGTTCCAGAACCGTTGAGAAGATGTTTGAATTTCGATTCTTTTTTCGGTTCCTAAATGCCCTCACTAGTTTGCTTCCGGGGTTCGTATTACTCCGCATGGCGCCCTCATCTGAACATGGACCACAAAAAACGCCGCTCAAAAGTCTGGCTTCATTTTAATTTGAAAATGGAGGGATTGGCACAGTGCAACACCTGTGAGAAACTTATTACTGCCAAAGGAGGATGCACAACAAACATGATAAAACACCTTCGCCTGCATGGTACAATAATTAACGA
>JAVSBU010347393.1:0-10253 GCA_033118015.1 Loricariichthys derbyi | reverse complement strand
AGTCAAAGTCCTGACTTTAATCCAATCAAAATATTGTGGAAGGACCTGAAGTGAGCAGTTAATGTGAGGAAACCCACAAACATCCCAGAGTTGAAACTGTTCTGTATGGAGGAATGGGATAAAATTCTTCCAAGCCAGTGTGCAGGAGTGATTAACACTTACTGGAAACATTTATTGCTGCCTGGGGAATTGAGGGTGTCAAATCAGATATCGAAACTAAAGGTTCACATATTTTTGCCACTCACTAATATGTAATATTGGATCATTTTGCTCAATAAATAAATGATCAAGTACAATATTTATATCTTGTTCATTTAACTAGGTTCTCTTTATCTACTTTTAGGACTTGTGTCAAAATCTGAAGATGTTTTAGGTCATATTTATGCAGAAATATAGAAAAAATCTAAAGTGTTCACAAATTTAAGCACCACTGTAACTCAGTCATTCATGTCTAAATAACTGACAATAAAACTGAGTACACCCAAGAGTGAACTTGTCCAAAATGCACCCAATTGTGTCATTGTCTCGCCCTAGCGTCATGTGACTTGTTAGAGTTAAAAGGTTCCAAAAGTGTTTGTTCAAGAAAAACATGAAACTGCGAGTGTGAAAAATTGTTTGTAAGTTTTGTAGATTAGCAAGAAGCATTTCAAATAATGAGGAAGTGATAAACAGTGGTACTGTTGCTCCTCCAAACTGACTTTACAGCTTGTGAAGCACCAATTAAAGAGTGAGGCCACATGCAGGGCACCTATGCACAAAAATAATTGTCTTTTGTCCTGGAAGATACACAATATAATACAGATCATTTTTTGCACAATACAATATTCCATCACCATTAAATGGGAACCTTAACATATAGAAATCAACATAGTAAGTTATTTATCTTAACAATTAAACTTGCAGCTGTTTAGATAAAAGATTACCCTTCTAAATACAAATACCTTGCTTGTACATAAAGCAGGAAACCACATATGGTTCCAGTGCTTTCAATAACACCCACTCACCCGTTGGATTTTCCCCAAGTAGTAGAGTCCATCGGACCAGCGACAGAGCACGTACTGGCCCACATTCAGCTTGCTCTCAAGGTCACTGCAGGTTAGGTCATGCTTGGGCAGCAGCCGCTTGGTCTCGAGCTCCTCCGGCAGGAAGCCATCACGGCACGCTCCCTCCAACATCTTTAATGTGCTCTCCTACACTTTCTAAGCAAAACCAAAAACAGCAGGCTTTAAATCAATGGAGAAATGCAGAGGAAAGGGGTCACTTTCAACACTTAAGCTTCAAATTGTACATCTGGTTGTGTTATCATCACTCTAAACTTTGCGTGACCCAGGTGGTTGTTTGTTTGTTTGTATGCATATCTTTTTGCCCGTTGTAAATGTGCAACTTTGTGAGTGGAAGTGATCAAAATCATCTTGCGTTTCACTCTACTCCATATGTTCATAGTATGCAGTCAGACTGCAGAGTAAGAACCTGCGTTGATTTCTAAAAGAAATTCTTGCCTGGAGGGAAAGTGGTTTTCATTCATGGACCGTGAAACACGCCATTGGTCCGTCAGACTTTTGGTCACAATCCTGACGAAAATTTAGACTGAGAATTGGGCCACTGCTCTTAAGACCATACGCTTCAGCACACCAGAAAATTCAGCTACTTCCTTCACACTATGGCATTTGGCACACCCAAATGCAATCACTCCTTTTTACCAACCGTTAAGATCTGCTTTGTGAGCCATTTTCTATACATCAAATTCGTTTTCTCAAATGGGTGCTTTTTTCCAATTCTTTTGTTGTAGCTGTAAAAATCTAAATCAGTTCAAGATGACTGTTACTGACGTTCCTCAGTCGTGCCTCCCAATGATGCAGTGGTACAGCACACATCTCAATGTGGCAATCCTTGGTTCAATCCCACCACCAGGCAATCCCATTCCAGGTTCATTCAAGGCACCTACGGGCTCTTTCTCTCATACTGTGGTGGCTTAGGGGTTTAGGTACTGGACTGTGGGGCAGAAGATCCACGGTTCAAAGCCCACCTCTGATTTAGTCCTTGATCAAGGCCTTTAATCCATAGTTACTTGGATTTTAAGACTGTATCAGCTAGAGTTGCATGAGGCATCAAAATGCGTTTTCAATACTATAACATGGAAAATAATTTGAATAAGTAAGTGAATAAGACTCGGAGTTGAACAAGAGATGCACACGCAAACCAGTTGGCTCAAGCAGAGAAAAACGAAAATTGTCTCACATCTGCAACTTGTGGACATTGACAGGTTGGAAAAGTTAAAGCCTATGCTGGGGAGCTTTAAGTGATTAGTGAAATTTTCTGCAGATCAGTCTGTTTTTGCATTGAGGATAAGCAAAGTGCTCATTTTGTTATGTGAACTCATGATGATGCTCCACATATTTGCATTTCCATTGCTCGAAGGCCATTTAGCACATAGTTTACTTGTTCATTAACTTCCACATGGGCTCATTTTAAATGATTAAATATTGCTGCTTAAAACTGGAGCAATGGGTGTACAGCATAACTTCAAATTATTCTTCTAATTATTTTCCCTACACAGACCTCAACTTGCAACCCTCATATGCAACGTTCACACAGGTGAATTTTTTTGTGGCTGCCATGGGCATTTCTATGGCATTTATATCCTGTAAATGGCATGATACCCCCTCGACAGACCACGTATCGTCCTCAGGTCGTCTCGCCAAACCACGACAAAGTGTGAAATCGGGGGTCTCAATGACAAGGTATTGTATTTTCTAACCGGTTCGATAATTGTGGTTTCACTGAATTTAGGCCACACCCTCCCAAAAACACACGAAAAGCCAGGATAAGCCTCGACACACCCTCGACATTGTGCGTTAACTCGCAAAATCACATGAAAAGGCCTCACCATGGCAGCCACGACAAAATTCTCCTACAAGTGTACGTGGCATTAAGTTCATCCAGTTCATCCATCTACATGCGTGCTGCAGATAGACAAAGTATGACAAATACACTAAAATAAGTCAAGTGTGTGTGACAAATAATACATAGACACCTTGGTTTTCCTGGTCAGAAACCTTAAACAGGAAACGTCCAAGCGTTACATTTCAGAACAAGAAAGAGGTCACTTCTCAAGTGTTTAGTTGATTATAAGGTAATATTCCTTGCTTTATTTAACAATGTTTCATTTAAAAATCAAAATCAAACCTAGGTAATCTGATGTGTTGAATCCACTAAACACAACGTTCAAACAATACAAAAAAAAAAAAAAAAAAACCCTATGGAAAAGTAACGTTTTGGTATCGAGAATCGTGATAATATACTTGGTATCAGTATTGAAATCCAGAATTGGTATCGTGAAAACTCTAGCATCAACTGCAAGTCACTCAGGATAAGAACAACTCTAAAAGAACCCCTTTTTATCTTAGCCACGTGTTATTAATTAGGACAACCAGGAACTTGACTGCAAGTTATATGAGGTTTATTGCAGCCTCTGTGTCACATGACAGAAACAACAAGGTCTTCCATTAAGTGTAAAGACTGAGTCAGAAGACTGGACACAATCTGGATAAATGCCAACAAAACTAAAGCTACAGGCCCACACTGACCAGAAGGCATATCCAGTGTTATTCCCACTAGAATCTCACACAATGAATCATGTCTTCAGCTGCAAATTCCCAACAAGCAGAGAAGCCACAGCCAACTCAAATTACTGGTAAAATGAATCATGAACACCATTTATTTCACCATGCCAGGAGGCAACAACAAATCAATAAATCTACTCGACATGCCTTCATTATTGTTTTCATGACCATTATCCAAATAGTTATCTGACTACAACACGTCTAAGATTTCGCGCAGAGTCCCAATCAACTGTCAAAAAACCTAGCATTTAGCATCTGAATACATCTTTCCACCTTTCTTTGCTTTTACCAAAAAAAAAAAAAAAAAAAAAAACACCATGTGTTTCTCATTCATAAACATATCAATTCCTCTCATTCGTCTTGCATTATTTTAATCACACATTGGTATTTCAGGGTTATTGCAAGTTTCAGTGAGTTAAATTTAAGACTTTTTAATACCTTTTAAGACCATTCACAGTGAAATTTAAGACCAACACGACATAATATTACCAAAAATATGCTAATGATCTCAGAAATTCTCAAAAGATTTTATTTTTATGAATTCAATTATAAAAAGCTATTACATTAATACAATATTAAAACAGCAATTATTCTCAGCCCATATACTGTAACAGCATCCTACGATTTTGTGATTGCATTGAAGCTTGCATCAAACATTAACACAAGGCCCTGTAAACGAGTGTATCTGTTCTTTCTTTATAAAGCCTGCCAAGCCAAATCTCGCTATGTAAGCCACCTTGTTCGATCCACAGCTGAAAGATTTGGCTATAGCAGAGTCAGGGAACATTGCCTGAAAGAGGCTGCTAATATCAGTGCTACTGTTGTAAGACTGATGTTTAGTAATTACATCGAGAATCCATAGCACCTCAGATTTGGAAGTTTCGCTGGATCCGAAAGCAACATGGAGGTTGTTAGCCGAAATGCTAGTGATATTATGCTGGAGTCCAGCAGTACGGACCACTGATGAAGACGGCTGGGCTGTGGCACAAAACTGCTCGATAGCTTGAGTCTGCTGCAGGGTATTCATGGCAAGCTGATGTTTTTCTGCCTTGGTGTGAGACTTCAGCGCCTTCACACCCAAGGTCCCTAAATATATTTTTTGCACAGTTTGCAGCGAGCTTCATTTCGATTAGCGAGGACCGTTTGGAACCAACTGCAGAAATCGCTTTTATGAAGCCAAGCCTCGTTGAAAACACACTTTCCCATTTTTAAAGCAAGCAAATTAAATCTATAGATGCGAGTGAGTAACTCAATTGAGGCGGTAAATCATAGTACCTGTTTCCTGTTTGTAATTATTATAGGATTTGCAGGATTTGTAGTTAATCACCATGGCAACACCGGACACACTGAACTAGACACTTCCCACCAATTAACAAAGGCAAAAATGTAAGACTTGACAATTAAATTTAAGACCTCGGATGAAAATCTGTCCGTTTAAGACTTTAAGGCCTTAAATTAGAAGTTTTAAATTTTAGACATTTTAAGGCTTTTTAAGACCCTGCAGGAACCCGGATATTTAGTGCTTGTTTGAACAGTTTGAGCAAAGCCATATGATTGACGCTTAAACGTTACCATTAACAAAGAATACGAGGATGGGCAAATTACGAAAACAAACATACCTTAGCAAAGGTCGCTGTGGAACAGCAAATGCATTTATATGCACTTAATATTCAAAAAGTAAATGGAGGATTATTCAAGTGGTTATGTAAACAGCATTAAGAAATTCAAGAGAGACAGAATTTAACTGTAATTGGATTTCTCAGCACATGTATATCCTTATTCTGATTTCAATAATTGTACTTTTACTTTGTCTGCACAACTTAGACGAACAAGTCCCATAAGCAACAAGCAGAATCAAATATGATTACCAGTAGGAGTTGCTGATATAGTAAAATATTACATCACAATATACAGACATTTTCACGATACACAATATTTATCATGATACGTGATCCCAAATAAAATGCATCAGTAGTGAAAACTTCTCAAAATCTATTATTAAAATATTATTTTTTACTTGGTGACTCATTTTATTTACTTCATCCCATTAATCAAGGATAATTAGACCCTTTATAATGAAACCTGCAGTTGGTCAGTGTTCTTAAAGCACTGACAACGTCCTCGATACGCACTGAAAAACCATATGGTATATTATGAATTTATCACGATACACTACAATCAGGTCAAATTGTCCACCCCTAGTTGCCAGGTCCACTTATTCCAAAATACTTCACTTATTTTCGGCTTGTTTCTATAGACTTGGCTGCTTGTTTCACTTGTGGGATCTGGAAACCCTGGAATTAAACACAGCAAAGCCCCTACCAAACAGACTGACAGACAGCATATGCTCAAGGAAATAGTATTTTGTCATTTAATTATTCAAGTTTACATCACATCACTCTGTTAAATTTTTGGATGGTTGCACAGTAGAAATCTGATTATTGCCTGAGTCAGGTAAAACCATAAGTGTTCCCATAATCTGATTACCCATGTGCATCTATATTCATTCATCAGATTACTGACAAATTCTTGATGCATCTCTATTATTAATAAAACGTCGTAAATTCAGTCTTTTACCTCCTTATCTTTACCCAACTTACAGCCATTAAAAATTTGGTATCATGATATAAAGCCATGAAAATGAAGACTTATTAGATAGGGAGACTACACCAGAATGCTTGTAGTCTTTGAGTTTGAAATATGGAGCAACCTCAACATGTTTTTGCAAGTGATGACTCTGCAGATTTGGGAACTGCAGTACTGTACTGGATAGAAAAATTGAAGCCGTGACAACTACACAGACAGTGGATTACACAAATTAAAACATTTTGCCTTGTCACAGCTGCTGGGGAAGTTTGGTGGTTACAGGTATAACTTGTGGTTTTCATGGAGATTAACTGATGCTCTACTTTGAAACTGAAATGCGAACGAATTCCAACAGTTACTTTCAGTAGCAAATCTGGGGGGAAAATGCATAGACAGTAACTGGGTTTGGGTGGATACTTGGTATTTTAAAAATATGAAGATCATTTAATGTCATATTATTCTTTCATTTTCTTTTGTGTGTCACCTCACTTTTGCACTTCAACTGTATTTAGCTAGTAAATTTTATACTATTCTTCTCTACAGTTAAGAAACAATATTCCATTCTTACACTTGTCAATGGTATTATAAAGTGGAAACTATGGAGCACTTTCATGTGACATCATCAAACCGGACGTCGGCCATCTTGGAGATACCACCCTTTGTTTTCACAGGTTATACAGAGCGTATCGGCTGTTATTTCAGGCTAAAAATACAAAAATGCATAAGGTGAAGGGCAATTATTGCAACGTAGACGGTTGCCACAATTATTCAGCAAAAGACGGTGGCACAGAAAGACATTATTACCACCTTTCAGCTATAATAAATAACCAAGGAAGTGAATGCCAGACACACAGCTCGGAACGGAGAAGGTTAAGGCTTGCCAGTTTGAATAAGGATTTTTGTGAGGAAAAACCTGGCAAATGTCCATGTCTGTTCAGATCATTTTGTGAACGCTAAGTCCTTTAACCCTATGAGCCCTAAAAACACACCTATTATTCTCTGTTAAATATCTCTGGAACGGTACGTCTCAGCGGGATGAGCTGCATATCATTGGAAAGCGGAGTCAGAGCTTTCCAACGGTGTGCAACACTTGTAAACCGATGCTGCTGAGGAAATAATTTTCAACTTTGTCAAAAGTTTTAGTTTATCCAGTTGGTAAACAGTGCTGTCACCACATTACTGCAAGTTAAATTACTCACAAACCCGTGATCGCATAAGACACATACCAAATGAAAGAGCAGAAACGTAGCTTTCTAATGATACCTGGCACTCGTGCCATATCCCAAAAAAATCAGCAATCAATCAGGTTATAAATGCAGAATACGTATTGGCTACATTTTTTGTTCTGAAACAGAGCTTATTAACATAAAAGCTGAGGAAATTACTTTGGTAAAACAGCAATGTGCTTGTTGTCTTTGCCTTGGTAGGCTGCTGTGTCGGACTCGTATCCACTCAAACTGATTGTATGCTTCTAGACTCTTGTAGCACTTAAACTGGTCCCTGGTATATGAGCTGGTGTTAAACACCAAATAGTTCAACATATCAAAATATGTTATACACGGTAGCATTTCCTCACAATTTCTACCCCAAGATTTTACCTCCACACTGTCTAGAGGATCTTTGCCATCTATAAACTTAATTTTTTCAATGTATCTCGCCTTTTCACGTTTATCTAATGTATCTATATATAAAAAACAAAAAAAAACAAACGCTTGTTTCCGAGTTGGATTTCGCTGTGTTTGAAGCCATTTAAACATTGCCAAGTGCACAATTTCAAATCTCTACATTCACCTTCCCTTTGTGTTTTGAATCGGGTATCTCCAACATGGCCGACATACCGGTGACATCACCGACTTGCAAGTGCTCCATTGTTAAAGTCACTAAACTGGTAAAGTGGTAGATAATGTAAAATGACAGACCTGGGCCAGTAGATGCTGAGGCGCATCGTGCATAGAGGTCACCAACTTTCTTCAGAATCAATCGCTACAGACCTCCAAACAAACAAAAATCATGTGGCCTTCAGATTAGCTCAATAACAGTGTATAGAGCTTGAAGAATTGGGTCCCCTAGCAGAACAGCTGCACCCATGCCATACATCAAGAACAACACAAAGCGTTGGGTGCAGTGGTGTAAATCACACTGCCACTGGACTCTACAGCAGAAGAGGTGTTCTCTGGATTTAAAAATCACGCTTCTCCGTCTGACAATCTGATGGATCAGTCGGACTTTGCCGGTTGTCAGGAAAGAGATACTTGTGTGACTGTATTGTGCCAAGTGTAAAGTTTGGTGTGTGTGTGTGTGTGTGATTTTCTTGTTCATTAGGAGTTGGTCTCAGCCTCTTAATTCCAGTGAAAGGAAGTCAATGTTTCAGATCACCAAAAGATTTTGGACAATATCATCCTCCCAACTTTGTAGGAACAGTTTGGGGATGGCTCCTTCCTGTTCCACCATGACTGCACAATAGTATACAAAGCAATGTCCATATAGACATGGATGAGCGAGTTGTGTGGAGTCTTGATCTCAAGCTGATAGCAAACATTTGGGATGAATTACAGCGGAGACTGCGAAAAGAAAATGCATGTATGTATTTTTATGCACAAAATGTATAGCTATCGTTCTTCAGATAATAATCGTTTGTCCAAATTACATTAGTGGATGAAACTAGTCTCAAAATCTAACCCCATTTAGTGCCCAAATTGATCCAAGTCTGAGCAGATGCTGCATGAACAGGGGGTGCATTGCACCAGTCATATTGGTTATAGATAAAATGAGCATGCGTTCATACTGAGAGTGCACATCTCATCAACATTTGCACAAGAGGTGTGCAATACATATCGTCTACCATAACACCTTGATTGAATCAGTAAATGTTCAAACTGAAATAGATCCATCCCCCACCAGACACAAAGTTGATGCACACAGTGTGACCTGCAGTTGGTTGAGTTTTTGGATACTGCTCTCCCTCTTCTTGGAAAATTAAGCAATTTATGGCATCACTTCAGCCATGTTACCACAGAAAACAAAAAACAAAAAGTGAGACAAAATTATCTAGAAAAAACACAAAAAACCTCAGGGCATTCAAGTACCAACAAACGGAACTGTACAAAAACATAAGCTAACATTAAGTTTGTGCATGCAACGTGTGTTAAGTCATAACTGACTTTAGTTTGGCATGTTTTATGATGAGTTTTTAAAGAGTTGTTCACTGTCTACCACAAAGAATATGAAGATTACAGGGATGCACAGATTGTAATTCTCTTGGTCGATTCCAATTCAAACAAATGATCGGCCAAATTCGATTATCCTTCTGTCTGAGAATTATAAAGTACAGCATACAGAAACATTTCTACTCACATTTTTTTAATGGAAATCATTGCTAAAGAAAGATAGCAGCAGCAGCTGGCTTATGTCTGGCTCTGCACTAAATTACTATGCCTTTCTAAGTTTCTTCAAATTCCATATATTCAGCAGGGCAATGCTGTTTTAAACACCTTATTAAATTCGTTGTTCCAAACATTTTTGGAGATGCTCCTACATGGCTTATTTTCATTATCTATTACAGGTACATGTCAAATAAAATTGGAATATCATGAAAAAGTTCAGTATTTTTCACCACTCATTTCACAAAGTGAAACCAATACATTATACGGATTCATTGCACAGAGTGAAACATTTCAATCCTTTATTTCTTGAAATTGTGATGGTGACTTACAGATAATAAAAACCCAAAATCCAGTGTTTTAGAACATTATAATATTGCATAAGATGAATAAAAAGGAGATTTTTAAATAGAAACATCATTCTTCTGGTATGCTCATTTCTTTATATAACACTCAATACTTGGTTGTTCCTCCTTTTGCATGAATTACTGCATCCATGCTGTGTGTGGCATGGAGCCGCTCAGCTTGTGGCTCTGCTCAGATCAAATGGAAGCCCAGGTCAGGTCACCTGCATTGTTGGGTCTGGTGTCTCATCTTGCTCTTAACAATAGCACAGATTCTCTATGGGGTTCAAATCAGTTGCATTTGCTGGCCAATCAAACAC
>JAVSBU010347382.1:0-10253 GCA_033118015.1 Loricariichthys derbyi | reverse complement strand
GTCTGAAAAGTCGCTAAATATAGCGACAAAGTCACTAAGTTGGCAACACTGGCCAATACAGGTGATCTTGCTGAACTATAGAACCGATTTGCGCATGCGTTTGTGATGATGAACACAGATTTTGGTACGTTCTATGCTTGGGTTAGTGATGATAACCCACGATTAGCAGGTTCTTATTGCCGTCTAGCAGTGCAGCGCTGATGCACGTCTAATAGGGTTCAGCTGAGGCTGAGTGATGGCGCTAGTTTTAAATTGCTGTTTTCAACTAGTATAGGAATGCAAGATCGACGACAATTTAAAAAAAAAACAAAACAAAAAAGCAATTTTTTTTCCCCGCCTCCTCCGCTCTTCCAATTTTATTTTTTTTCGAAAATGTGAAAAACTAACATCGGCGGATCCGCCAAACAAGTAATTAAAAAAGTCTGACCTAACCTACAATTGCTTGAATTGTAGAATGTTTAAATGGTACGTCGCTCTATACCATAAATGTAAATGTACTGGTTAAGGCACTGGATTATGAACCAGGAGGTCTAGGGTTCAAGTCCCACCCCGCTGCCACTCCAGGGCCCATACCCAATATTGCTTAGATTATAAGAAATGTAGGTCACTCCAGATAAGGGCTATAAATTAACTGTAGACTAGGCGTTTTAAGTGCGTTTGTTGCGTGGCTATGTTAAGCAACATTGAAGGCCATTGTCCTGTGACTCTTGTCCATGTCTTCCTCTTGAGCCTTCATTAGCTGTTCAGTTTGGACTTGGGTTTTTTTGGCTGCTGTCTGACAGGGTGGAACCTGGACAGTTCTACTGGCACATCAGTACACTGATTCATGGCTGAGCTCTGCAAATGTTGGATTCGGCCATTCTATTCACCATGAATGGACAATGATACTCCTCCATCTATGATCGAAATGATCTAAACACTTCTACAGGATTAGAACTGAGTTGTGTTTAGATTGTACATGTTTTTGTGTAACTTACTCATGTTTGTGTGGATGACTTTCCACTACTTATTTGTAACAAACTATGTTATTTGTTTTTGAGTCATTGTACCTGTTATTATAATCATACACTTCCCATATTCTTCTGTATCCAGGCGTAGCTCAAATTATCTTTTAAAAGTCCAGTATTAAGTCCTACAGTTTCAGTGAGCACACAAGTGCATTAGACACCAAGAGTTAAACCTGCTTCAGCGAGTGTCTGTTATCTCTGTGTCAGGACCTTTCTTCTTCCTCCTCCATCTCACTCTGTCCTCTGCATCCTCTGTCCTCACACCAACTACTTCCATGTCCTCTCTAACTGCATCCATATATCTCCTCTTTGGACTTCTTCGTCTTTTTCCTGGTAACTGCATTTGCAGCAAGACTAGTAAATACTGTAGAAACTATGGTAAACATTTCATTGCCACATTTGATTTGAAAGGTTTTCCGTGTATTTTTTTATTTTTATTATTGTATTTTCTTTGTTTCCTGCATTACATCTTGCTGCTCTTAAGAGAATGGGATTAAAACCAAAATTCGAACTGTTTATTTTTAACAAGTATTTACACAGCTTGTTTTTGTTTCCAGAAAGAGTTCTTGGTAATAAATGTTGTTAAAAGCAATATAGCAATGCATTCATAGCTTAAATATATTTGTTTAAGTTGACCTGTTATGCCATTTATTAGTTTTATCAGTTGGGGAAAGTGATATTGGCATTATATATCAGTTACCCTCTCCTGTAAATATCAGCATCAGCCATTAAAAAACCCACATGGGTCGACCACTAATGAGAACCCTCTGTCCTTTACTTGTTTGATTACTTGTAGAATATTAAGTATTAGCAGACCATTTTCTGAACATTTTTGGCTCCATCATGCTACCTATTTTAAAGGCTTTTAAAGTTCTGAGCAAAAAGGTTGTTTATTCCAGACTGCCTTGTTTAGTTTCTAAAGCACTCATCATGATGCAGTCGCACGTGTATAGAAAACAATCGCAGTCCAGTTGGAAATATGAGTTGATACCGACGCTTACATGACTTTAGATTATTTTATTTAATGGAGTATTTAAGGATTTATTCAGCTTATTCAATCAAAATAGGGACTGTGGTAGCCTAGCGGTTAAGATGTTGGATTATGGACCTGAAAGTCCAGGGTTCAAATCCCGCCTTTGCCGAGCTACTGATAACAAACATGGAATATGTGAAGAGAAATTTCCTTTGTGTTAAATGTCATGTAATTGAGCAGAGCCCAAACTAATCCTATTAGCAATACAAAAAAGTGTTTACAATTTGAAATGATTTATGAAGTTTGTACTGAAGTCTTTGTATGGTGTAATAATGCTGAATTTCTCATTTATTAAAGAATCACTCATCAGTCTCCACCCTTTGCTCTATGACTTGGTGTGAGAGCAATGTGGATTCGTGATTGAACCAAATTCTAAGTGATCCCATTAAGATTATACTGTTCCCATAAAAACAGCCATTTGTTTCCATTCCACCCAATCTCACTAACACACTCATAAATACTCACAAAACACCAAACACATTGTTAAATCACAAATAAGCAAGAAGCAGTAAAGCAAGTGTAAATTGTGCAATGCTGGTGACAGAGAAGAGGTTGACATGGAACAAGGAAAGGCTGAGATATGCTAAAGCTCACAAAGATTGGAATGAAGATCAGTAGAAAAGAGGATTATGGCGTTACGAGTCTAAGTTCTTGGGTTTAGTTGACAGCTGTTATTTATTGGCCGTTATACCATTTTTAAAACAACAAATATAATGGTGGCCTAAGACTTTTGAACAGTACTGTGTATCTATTTATTCTTAATTTTGCCTCAGCTTGAGCATCCCATGTTCTATCCTGAACTCGTCCTTCCTGTGTCTTTACTCTGGGTACTCTGGTTTCCTCCGACAGTCCAAAGGCATATTACGTTGGTTGATTACGCTATAATAGCCCAATTTTAGCGCATAGGACACATTTCTGTTACCTTGTGTCTGTCATTGAATAGCCATTAATGCTGCAAGCAAATTAAATAAACCAAGTGAAGAAAGAAAAGAACTCTTGCATCCACAAGAGGGCGTTAAGTTAAACGTGTCATGAACTGAGGAGTTTTTTATAATCTATACTGTATTATGGTGAGCCGACCTTATAAGCCTGCTTAAAACATTTACATTAACCACCAGTTTGATAAAATCATCAACACAAAACTTATTTTGTAATAGTAAAATCTGTAATTTATTGAATAATGTATTGAAAATGAAAAGCAAAAGGCTTAGTCTTTTGCCGAACCATATACTCTGCTGCTCAGCTGACTGGAAGTGCAGCATATTTGGGAGGTTATGGCATTGTCCAGCAGTTCTTACTCTTTGGTTGGGTATCATGAGCCATGCTGACTTATTTGCACTAGGAATACTGTACTGTAGATGTAAAAATAAAGAGAAACACCTGAGATCTGCACTGAGATACTGTGAGACTGAATCATGCATTGAGTTTCAGCTGGAATGAGTCACGTGACTCGATTCGTACAAGTTTAAGCAAGAGCACAGAGTAGTGAACAAAATGGGTGCTGAGACATTTTTCTCCTTGAAATGCTTTGAGAACAGAATTTGCCAAGTGTGCTAACACGTGAAAAATTTCCCATTGACTTAACAAAACGGCCAGGACAGACAGGGCGGAGCCCCCTAGGAGGCCCCTGACAGGGCGGAGCCCCCTAGGAGGCCCCTGACAGGGCGGAGCCCCCTAGGAGGCCCCTGACGGGGCATGCACAATCATTGCATTTTCTGCAGGAAATGCACATCTCTAGTTAATATCTCTAGTGGAATTACAAGTTACGGAATACTAAGCTATTCTGTTCTTTACAGAAACCCGACTGGGTCTCGATATCGAGCTTGTTCCAGGTTCTTCTGAGCTCTCTACATTTACTGTTATTATCAGGCACATATCATTCCACATAAATACTGTTTGTTACATTTTGTGCTAAGGTTGGTCGTACCTTTTGTTGTAGTCATGTAAAAAATGACTAAAGCCATTAGTAAGAGTTCAGAATTTCATTAGTGAAAAAATTTGTGGACTTTTAAACTGGATGCAGTTGAATATTGTTCTTTTTTCACACTTGCATAGTTTGAACTCAGCTGCAGCTCATAACTCACAGTTCTGATTTATGTACTGTATTTCACATGCTCAAACCGTCACTTTAATGTTTCATTCATGAGCAGCCTCAGAATGTAGTCTTGCACTCAGTAGTGCTATTTTATTTGCTGCTCTGCTGGGTTATAGTTGTTTGGTATTCTGCTTGATTTGAAAATAAAGTACTCGACAAGATTATGTAAATTTCAGTGCAACTGATTTTTATTTTATTTATTTCTTCTCACAGAATGCAAAATAAGTATCTCCCCAAAACTGAATTTCAAACGTCTTGCATTCACATCACTCCTGTTTTTATCCTTCTAAAATGTTTCTCTCCATTTTTTCCCTTACAGACAGTTTCCCAGATGCTGATGGCTTACCTTTCCCGCCTGTCAGCAATCGCTGATAATAAGATAAACTGTGGACCAGTCCTAACGTGGATGGAGGTATTACCCTGACTTTGCTTTTCTCGTTTCAATGGAAGCTTTAGATTAGATGGCTGGTGATAAGTGAGCACTAAAATGTATCGATTAGCTTTCAGTGAAACGGTTCTGAAGAGCACATCTTTCCCGAGCGCCACATTTCCTGTCAGCTTACAGGTCCTGTTTTTTTTCAGGTTGACAACAAAGGGAATCATCTGCTGGTGCACGAAGAATCGTCCATCAATGTCCCAGCCATCGCTGCTGCTCATGTTATTAAACGCTACATAGCCCAGGCGGCTGATGAGCTGTCGTTTGAGGTGACTGGATCAATGCTAGAGTGTTAAAATATACTAAAATGATAAGTTCAGATTACATACAGGTACGTGCTGTTTGTCTGCATTACGTTCTGGACATTGACTGGACAGTACCATAGTCACATAGTAGTTTAATTTTAAAACTAGACATTTAGTACAGTACTCTATAATATGGTACCTTCTTGTATCTATTATATTACCTGAAACACCTAAAACAAAAAGAAAGTAGGATGATACCATGTTTTTGTCTAAGAGGTCGAAAGAGTTCACACGTACTAGTTTTCTGTCATTCAGACATGAATTAGATGTATATAAGACAGATTTTAATTTCCCATCATAAATCTTAACCTCGGATGGACCTTAAATTGGCTCGAACTTGTATTATAGCATATTTTTATAGCTAGTACTAGTAGCTGTACTGGCATTGGATTCCAGATGACCCTCTTGTATCCCTCTTTCAGGTTGGAGACATTGTCTCAGTCATAGATATGCCACCTAAAGAGGACACCACATGGTGGCGAGGAAAGCACGGATTCCAGGTGTGTATAGCAGTGCGACACGAAAAGTTTGTGAACTCTTTAGAATTCCCTTTTTTGAATGTGATAAACATCTTTAGATCTTTAGAAGTTCTAAAAGTAGCCAACGAGAAGCTAAATTAACAAATTTGATAAGCATTGTCATTGTTTGTTGAGGAACTCATCATTAAATGTTTTATGTGTAGGATCTTCATATACAAAGTTAGAATTTTTGTTCAAATTTGGGTGGAAAAAATTTCAAATGGACCGTCTCAATTGTTCGAGTGAAGAGGCTTTGAATTTTGAGGTTTTACTATATTTAAATTTTTTTTACTCTGTAACACAGCATTTGTTTGCTTTCTGTGTCCGCTTGCAATAGTTCTTATGTTACCTCTAGGGGGTGTGACCCCAAATTTGAGAACCACTGGCTAGATATATACAGTTACAGTCAGAAATACCCCCACCACCCCTCAGAAGATTCTAAGGACTTATCAGTTTGTTTTTCATATAGCAAGATTCTGCTTTGGGTGACTTCATGAGTTGAGTGATACAGAGAATACATGATGTAGTGTGCAAATTTATGTTAACAGTATGTTTTATTAACATAGCCATGTCACAATTATTCAACCCCTATATAATATTGTTGTTTTTAAAGCTTTCTGGCCGTTTTTATGGACTAAAATGGAATTAAAACATAATTAAGCCTTTGAGAACTCTATAATGATCCTTCATTTGCCTCTGTTGTGATGAATATAAAAGCCCCACTCATGAAGGAATTCAAGGTGAGTTGCAATCATGGAAAAAACAAAGGAGCTTCCACAAAAGCTGAGAAAGGAGAGTATTTAATTATACTTAAAGGGTATAAGAAGATTTCCAAAAAATATAACATCCTAACAGACATCATTAGGAGAATTAGAAGGAAGTTTAAAACTTATGGAACAGCTGCAGTCCTGCCTGGCCATGGAAGAAAGCCCAAAATTTCATTAAGGGCCCTTAGCAACTTAGTCAGGACAAGTAAGAAAAACCCCCGTGTGAGTGCAAGACACCTAAAGGGTGACCTGATGAAGGCTGGAACAAGTGCTTCAGTAGGAACTACAAGACGTGTAGTGAATAAATGAGAACTTCATGGCCGAACTCCAAGTCACCTCCACTCTTAACCACAAGGAACATCAAAAGTCAACTAGAATATGCCAGGAGTTTGGATAAGGATGCAGAGTTTTGGGAGACAAATCTATGGAATCATGAAACCAAACTGATACTGTTAAGACATATGGACCAGCAGTATGTGTGGTGTTTTTAAGGCCAAGCTTATGAGCATAAGAATACCAACCAGGTGGATTATTGATGATGTTGGTCTGTTTTTCTACAGTAGGAACTGGCAATCTTGATTGTGTACCTGCATCATGGATGCTCAGAAATACCAGGCCATTTTAAAGAGGAATGTGATGCCATCTGTTGACAAATTAAACCTTGGCAATCATTGGACCTTCCAGCAAGACGTCATCCTATAAACACCTCCAAGTCAGCCAATGCTTGGTTGAGAAAAAGCTCCTGAAATGTCCTGGAGTGACCTTCTCAGTCACCAGATCTAAACCTGATTAAAATCTTTGGTGGGATTTAAAGAAGGCAGTTGCAGCACGTAAGCCATCAAACGTCACTAAACTAGAGGCTTTAGCATGTGATTTCATTTTAATTTGTTCCTTTAAAGCTATGCAGTGTTACAGTGTATTAGCCAGCAAAGGTGCATCTGATTTATGAATTTTTGGGGGTCAGGGACTGAACATCTGTCCTGACGGGAGAAGAGCCTAAAGCGACATCAGTCATCACATTGAAAGTTTAAACACATCATGTGACGTGGTTTAGTCCCTGGAGGAGGTGAGAGCTGGGGTTCGACAAGGGGCTCTGCCTGATGGACTGGGTGCAGAATCCACCGTAGAGATTAACTTAATCTCTTGGTGTGTAAGTGCTGTTGGAATCAGGATTTGGATCTGGCTGCATGAACTTTTGGTCCTCACCTCTTTTCACATGGACACACGGATCACATGATGAGCAAACCCACAGAGGTCACAGAGCATTCAACGTGTTATTTAGTTGGATAATTCAGCATCTTCTCTCCACTGTTCTGAAATGAAGTAATGCACTATATAATGTGTCGGCACTTGTTTGATTTGATCAGATTCAGACTAAAATTAGGCGACAATCTGTGAAGTATATGCTGAGAATAATATGATGTTTCATTTAAATTGCAGTATTGTGAATAAGCCCATAAAGGAATAGTTTTCTATAATGGAACTTTTAATTTTGCCATGTACCAACCCATGCTTTTTTCATTTTTAATAATTAATTACCACTCATTAGTCTTTCTCTCTCCCTTTCCTTATCTATATGCATATTTATTAATTTGTGTCATCTGTCTTTCTCTGTATTTGCATTGACAATATTTGGTAATCATCCTTTTCCAGAGCAATTTACAACTGATATAGTCTTATAGTTTAAACCTAAGCAATACAGGATTATAAGCAATGCCAATAAGGGCAATCGGTGTTTGTCAACTGCAGCTAATGTGCATTTATTGATCACTTTATTAGGTACACTTGTTTGCTTCTACACTCATTGTCCGTTTTATCACTTCCACTTACTATATGGATTCACTTTGTAATTCTATAATTACAGTCTGTAGTCCATCTGTGTTTTTTTTCATACTTTGTTCCCTTTACCCTGTTTTTTTTTTTTTTTTTTTTTTTTCAATCGTCAGGACCAGAAAATATCAGCTACTATTAGGGTGGTGGATCAATCTCAGCACCGCAGTGACACTGACGTGGTGGTGGTGTGTTAGTTTGGGTTGTGAACCAGACACAGCAGTGCTGCTGAAGTTTTAAACACTTCATTTACTGTGCACGTTATTAGACACATCTACCTTATTTTTCCATTTTGTAGATGTAAAATCAGAGACGGAGCTCATCTGTTGTTGCACAGTTTGTGTTAGTCATCCTCTAATCTTTCATCAGTGCTCACAGGATGCTGGTGGCTGGATATTTTAGTAAGTGGACTAATTTCAGTCCAGCAGTGACACTGAGGTGTATAAAACTCCAGTAGCACTGCTGTGTCTGATCCACTGATACCAGCATAACACACACTAACACACCACCACCACGTCAGTTTTACTGCAGTGCTCAGAATGATCCACCACCATAATAGTACTTGATCTGTGAGTAAAGGGGATTAACAGTATGCAGTCTGTGATTGTAGAACTACAGTATAACTGGTAAAATGGATGAGCATAAAAACAAGTACATGAAGAAGTAATGCATTGGTTACGTACTTTAATTTCCTCAGTATGAGGGATACTAACCTTATCAGACCGTAGACGTATATATAAACAGATGTTATGAGACGTGCATGTTTGTAGAGAGAGAGAGCAATAGAATAGTTAAAATTAATTGCTTTCAACATTCATATTTTCATAAATAACAGAATAGAATCACTTTGTTGCATCTGTAACTATATCAAAATTTATTGGGCGTCCCAGGGTACTCGACAAGCCACTACCATGTTACACAATCTAAAAACAATAATGTACCCCAGAACTCTAAAACATCTGTTCACATAGCTTGGATTCTTAGATTCTTCCATTCTTGGATGATGTGTTTAATTTCAAGGTTGCCAGCTCCAGTAAGAGAAAGGAGGAACCTGGCTGCTTCCGGTGCATGTTTGCGTGCATCCGCAGACTGTTGAAACCAATTGAAATCAGAGTATGGGTATACATGCGCTGAGAAATGTGGTTATTCGATTTCTAGTCCATTATTAATTCTAAGAAAACATAGTATACTGTTTTGACACATGGTGCGATGCTGCCACATTATGAAAGGCTGCCAGAGAGTGAAGTTCATGTTTATGGAAAGCCTTGCTAGATCTTGTCTTTGTTTGCCTTCATTCAAAATGAGCATTGTGAGATTACCATATTTTCCAGATTGAGGTGTATTCAGCGAAACAAAATAGTTAGATAAGTCAAACTTTAATCAACTCATTCATAATAACTCTAAACATTGTTCATTTGCAAGATAAAATACAAAAAAATACACTCACTTTTTCAGTTCATTCCTCTTCCCTAAATCCATCAAATTATTCATCCTCAGTGTCTGAGGTAGAGTTTGGTGATTTCAGCAACAGTCATGTACGGATCTCTCTCGTCATTATCTGAGACAGTCTCATTGCTGTTACTTAGTTGTTTAGTGTTGATTCCAGCCTTCGTGAAAGTTCGAATAGGAGTCAAGAAGAGACGCTTCTACCTGCTGTTCAATAACCCACTGTTCAAGTTTGTCCTCTAACTGTGGCCATCGTGCTTTGTTCCCTCAGAAACTTTAGTCTGTTTGGTTTTATTTTCAATCTGTAGAGTAAAAAGCTCAAGCAGTTTCTCCTCTAACGTTGCTTTGCAGCCACGTCCCGTAAGACAGCGTTTAGACTCTCATTAAAACTCAGTGTAGATAGTGACTGAAATTTTTCCAAGTGCAGATAGCATGACCACGGTAACTGTTTGATCTTCTTTACTTGGTGCAGATCATCATCTAGCTTCCTCCACTTCCACACCATTGATTCATTAATGTTGAATTCTCTCACAGCTGCTCTATTCCCGTTATATTCCTGTTATACTGCATACCTGATAGCCTTGAGTTTAAAATCCGCTTTGTAAGCATGTCTCTTAACAGGCGCCATTTTGGGGTCTTAACAAACATACCATAATATTATGTTGAAGTACATTACATATTACTCAATGAGGCCCCTGACTACGATAGACATAATGCTTCAACAATCCACCAAGCTCTTCAACTTTGTTGCTTACCAAAGTCATTCTAAAACATTTTGACAGCTTTTTGAGCACCGTGTACCACATAAAATCGGTC